>APFE030304056.1:332106-365821 GCA_000404065.3 Pinus taeda
CAACTATAGGACAAGTTCCCAGCTGGTAAAAATGGGAATTGGTAATAGGACTAAAACCATTTCTCTGATCAAAAGAGCCACAACAATGAAAAATTTAATTCAAACCCTAGACAGGAGAATCCAGGATATGCAAGCAGATATAAACAAATTTCAGAATAGGTTCTCGGCCCTGCAGGACAAAGGGCTCCCCAGCTTGCTAGAATCAGGGAAGTTACTCTCTCATGAAAAATATATCAAGAGGGTAAGCACTTTTGCAGCAATTCAAATTGCTAAGACACCAGGAACATCTACAGGAGGCCCAGTAACAGGGCAAATTCTTTTTGAAAAACTAGATAATTTGTTTTTTATCAGAAATGAAGTATCACATCTGTTTGATGAGCCCCCCCATTTCTACAAGTACACAGAGGCTGATGAGACCTTAGGGTCAATTTTGAAGCATCAGCTTCCTCCTCCAGATACATGGCAAGATTTAATAAAGTTACTTTTGAACCAAAGTTGAAAGGATTAAATCTTTTTCGGTAAAAGGTTTATATTACAGATAGGCAAAAGCCATAACAGCAAGTATGAAGACGCTGAGCCAACTCAACACAGGTACTCGACCGCAGCAGCAGCATCAGCAAGCACAGGTGGCAGGGCCAAGAAGACACAAGAAGTAAAAGCGGCAGAGTAGTTCATTCCACATTTATGATAAAGCCGCACAGCTGACTCCGCAGTGCCCAAAGGTAAAAAACTTATCCTGACAGGAGTTAAAGGCTTTTAAGAGTCATTTATATTTGCAATTACTTCTCATCTACTCTCCATGTACGAGTGTAAGAGATATTTTCCTCTCAGATGACTCAATACCTGAGATATTTCTGTATGAAACATCTATATATTCCCCCTCGCGCTTGTTTAGAGGGGTTGGACTTCGGATGTAAAAAAGCTCTCGTTTTCTCTTCTGTTACTCTCATGTTGTAAAGATCCAGACAGCTAATACAAAGAACAATGGGATTTCTTCAAATATTGTCTCTCATGATGACTTGCTGGTGTGTGGCTTAAAGTTGCAGGATTCCTGTGTATTCCATGGCTCAATAAGTTTCCTCATTCCTTTCTGTTACAATTATATTTGTTATACTTTCCTGTATCTTTCATGTTTCCCACGTATATTCAATCTCTGAACAGCCAGGAAAAAGAATAACCCAGGATTTAATCTTCGATTACCCTGAGTTCAATCCTAGTTGTTTTTATATGTTTTCTTCAGTTATGGTATTTAAAGAGTAATTCTTCAGTGCTACCTTTAATACTGTATCATCACAAGAACATGTTATTTTAGGAAATTCAAGAAATTGTTCCCAAGTAACAGACCTCTTCCACACTAGTCAGCTCAAGTAAAGAATTCTTAATTGCTCTTTGCTAAGTTGTTCCCCATTTCGCTCTCAATCTTTATAGTTTGTTTCACAGAATACATACAGGCCCTGTAGTTACATCCACATTTCAGTCAAGACCTCAAGGGAATAGTAGTCAAAGACCCCATTGCCCAATGGATTAGCTTTACCTGAAGACAGACACTAAAGCTATCAGAAGCATCCTCCCAACCAAACACAAAAACAACCAAAAATTCACTTCGTAACTAGCCTAAAACCTTCACTAAAAGCAGTGACAAAACTAACAGAGAGAGCCCTCTCTGACTACAGCTGGGCTAGAAGCTGTAGCCCAAAGATTGGTTAGTGGTTACCCCGGCCGTATTCCCTCAAGAGTCAAAGGGAACAACCTGGGTGTTAACAGCTTGAACATCTCTAAAGACGAAACCAATCTCTGCCTCTTTTTTTCAATTCTTTTTCTTAGTCTTCTTTAGTGGCACTTTGTGACCCATGAGTATTGTATTTCCTCTATCTTATCGCTGCTTTCCTGATTGCATGAGGCTATCTTCCATATCGCCCTCCAAAAAAATATGATTTTCAATATGCACCCTTGTAAAGCACAATCTTCACCCAAAACACTATCATATTTGACAAAATAAACAATCTTTATGCTTGACAAAATATTTTTTTGTTACAAAACCTTAAATTATTTTTTCAATAAATCTCTTTTCTTTCTCTTTAAATACCAAAATACCATACACTCATATTTTTTTAACCTAATTAAAAAAAAATAAAAATAAATCATACCATTCGCTCTCAACCATGTCTCTTAACCTCAAGCTTTCGAAAATACTTTCAAAACCATATATAAAAGCTTTTGAATAACTTTTCAAAAACCTTTGTTTTGATAACCCCTTCCCAACCTTTCTAAAACGCTTTATTATATAAAGAAAACTTTATAAAAAAGCTTTTTATAAAATCCTTTAATTACTCTTATGGCCAACCCTTATAACAAAACCTTATAATCCAACTTGTTAAAAAAATGTCGCGTTTCTTTTCAAAAAAGCTTTCACATGACTTAACACGGCCACGTGACTCTTTGATTCTGCAACTAAAAAGAAAAAATTCAGAATGCGCGCACCGGTTTAAAAAAACTTTCTCAAATAAGATCGTTTTTGCCTTCGCACGCACCTTGGTCTTGAACTCTTTTCCTGCTCCAGAAGCAAACTTGCTTCGAAACACTTCAAGTGGTCTGCGGACCAAACGAGCTTGAATACGGCCGTGTACTCTGACTTCTTACTCTAGGGCAGCCAACTGTCCTGGTTGATATGTGGCTTCTCCTTCCTTCACTTTTCTGGCGAAGTGGCTAGGGTTGTTCCGGCAACTGCGTTTGTTTCTATAACTTCTCGGGCGCGTCAGTCATTTAGGCCCTCTCGAAAAATTATTCACCGTAACTTATTGTCAGACAGTGTGGCTTTGTAACCTCGCTTGCAGGTTCCCTATCTCCTTAGATCTTTTAGCTTGATCTTAGTTTTGATAGTAATTTGTTGGAAAGATAGAGAAGAGTAAAACATAAAATGTGACATACAACAGCTGTGGTTTTTCTATTGATGAACCAAATTTTAGTATTATAATAATTCTGATAAAACCTATTTAAACTTTTTTTTTTTAACTCACCCAAAATAATTTCACATACAAATATAAACTAAAATCTATTTTATCCAAAAATATGGGTTAACTCAACTTGACTCTGTTAATTAACTTTCCAAATTCAAACCATTTTTACATGTTGAAATAATTACAATTTTCAATCAATAGGCCTTGACAAAGGTTCATTCATAAAATTTGTTGAAGATTTTTGTTATTAAAGCAAATAATTATTCATGGAAATTTTTTTAGGAAAAATGGCTATTTTTGATGATTTTTCTAAAAACAATACTCTTAAAAATCAAATACTATATATAATCATTATAAATTTGAATAATTTTACAAATATATCAATAAACATTTTATATTTTTGAGAACCACTAAAACAAACCAATATTTTTAAAGCTGGAAAAAATGATCATGCACAAAGGCTTGTCCAGCCAATGTTTTTAATGCGGGAGAAAATGATCATGCACAGAGGCTTGCCAAAGTGGAAAACAAACAAAGTTCTGCACAAGGACGAGTCGTGTAAGGCATCGTGCGAAGGTAGCGTGCACATGGACGAGTCGTGTGGAGACATCGCGCTAAGACATTGATGCCCGCGGACGAGCGAGCTTGCCAACCTGCCCCATTTGTAGAATGTGTTAATTCCTCATAGTTTATGATAAATTGGGTAGAATCTAATTTTTTAAAGTGTTACTCAGAAGATCTTAGTCATGTATTTGTGAGTAAAATTAAATGCGGTTATTATTAGCGTTCTAAAGATCTATACCATTTAAGTAATTTGAATCAAAGAACCACAATTAGTCAGTTATTGTGTGGTTTTATGGTTTCACTATGAGTTATTTAATGTGTTTCACTGTTGTTTTAGTAGTTTGGTTTCTTCCGGTCTTTCATACTTACATCACAGCGAAAAAAAATTTATGCTCGGAAAGATCTCTCGTTTTATTATCTAATATTATGTTATTCTGTGGTTCTGTTGTTAGTTATTCAGTGCGTTTAATTGTTATAGAAATCTGGTTATAGAGAAGTTAGGGAAGTGAGTTACTGGGAAGATGGTGGGAGATAATTACTCCCAGTGATTTTTAGTCAGATTAGGGCAGTTTAAATAGAGTATAAAATTTAAGAGTGTCCGAGTTAAAATTAGCGAATCTATTTTTAGCTGTTTTGAATCTAGTTAATCATATATCTTCAAACAATTAAATTGATTAAAATTACTAAACAGTAGGTCATACTATATTATTTGGTCATGTAATTTTCTGTCCATTTGTCAAAATAATATCAGAGGGAAGGAGTATAGCGTAGACAAAGGAACTATGCATACTTAGAGCGATATTCTTGAAGACCCAACCTAAAGGATTTTGAAAAGCAAGTAGCTGGTCTTGGATTTGTAAACCCACGCCCATTAGAAAAAGAAGATCTTGCCACTGTTCACGGCAGTTTGAACTGCTGTATTAGTGGAGATGCTGAGATATAAGAGATAGTAGAAAGAAAAGACTCTAGATCGAAGGTTTCAGAGTCACCGCTGCTGTCTTACTTTGTTCGCCACATCCGTCACTACAAGCCCAGCAATCGATTTTTTTGTTTTTTTTCACAAGCCGCCATAATTAGAGGAAAAGGACGACGCCCCTAGCCGCCGGTTGCTTGGAAGTGTCGTGGTTGAGAGAGTCGAGCGAAGTCTTCGCTATTTAACCTAGCTCCTAGCCATTGAACGAAGCAGCGAGTTGCTGGAATTGCACAATCCACGGGTTTGTAGGTCTTTCGAAATTCAAGAATACTATAAATTAGGTAAATATACAAAGAATCCACAAAGTCCATGTTCTAAAGGTTTTGAAAAGATATTCCATGAATAAGTTCACGTATAATTAAAGGCCCACTTCACGTGGACGAGTGTCGAAAGATTATTTATGCATTATATTACTATGAATGATACGCATAAAATTTTTTGTTCTAGGCATTTTTTAAAGGGTCTCTTTGACCATATATATATATATATATAATGATATATTTAAAAATATATTATTATTTTTGGAAAGGTTTTCGATTTTACTATATATGCAAGGTGGCTGATTTATTGAATGGGTCAAAGAAATTGTTTTTTTAAGAAAAAAAAAATGTTTAATAATTGAGTTGTTTTTGGTGTGGATTTATTTACCAGTCTTTTTAATAATAACTAAGTTATGAAGATATGAAATATGAGATATTGTTTTGAATGGGTTTGCTGAGTTATAGGATATTGTTTTGTATAGATTTTAAATTAGATAGTGTATAGAGTTATGATATAAAAGTAAAGAGATTAACATATAGCCACTAGAAAGAATAATAAGTAATGCAACAACATTGTTTCTTATTCAACAAAGGTTTCATGATACCATTATTCCCAAGATTGTAGCACTAACCATGTCATTACAAGCTTGAACATTCAGATTGTAGCACTAACCATGTCATTACAAGCTTGAACATTCTAGAAATGACATATAGTGAAAGGGAAAACAAAACTGATGAGCACTAAGCTTAGTCATTGAGGGTTGCAATTGATGAAGAAAATGAGCTTGCAGAAGTAGAAGAAGGTATACAACACATGGATACTAAAATTGTCCTAAATAATACATTTGAAGAAATTATGGAAGAAAAAATTATTCTATAGAAGATATAAAATATCAACATGATGTCCAAAGTGAAGACTACTATGAAGATACACATGGTGATAATGAAATTGAAAGCACCTTTGTAGCAACAATGGCAAGTGATAAGAGCATAATGAAATTTAACATTTTTTGAAGAGTGGCTTGCAAAACACAAGTATGATGAAGTGGAAAGTGACCATGGAAATGTGTCATAATTGTAACAGAAGAAGAAACAAAAAAAAATGAAGGCACCCATAGAGGTTTTGAAATTTCTGCAACAAATGAAAAGAATAGGAAAGAAAACAAAGATATTGATGTTTATCTTATAAATGTTGAAAGAAAAGTTTAATTTGCAAAAACTAAGGTACAAGTGCATGTGAAAGAAAAACATGATGAACATGTCAATGAAAATGACAATGACGAAGAAGAAATATTAAAGAAAGTAAAGAAAATAAAATTGAAGAACAAAGAACAATTATGCACAATATAATTAAAAAAAAAACACTTGTACAAAGTAGTAATAAGAACAAATGGTAATTGTAACTAGAAAAGTGTTGGAGATAATTATTTCCCATTACTCTTAGTAAACTTATAATTTGAAACAGTTTACCTAAATTCTATTCTTAACACATTTATTCTTACTTGATTTGAGTTTATTCAATTATATCACTTCTACGCATTGAATCTATTAAATTTGATTGGAGTTTATTTAATGATATGACTTCTAATAATTAAATCTTTTAAATTTGGAACTCATCTCCGATTGTGTTTTTTACTCCTCTATGCATCTCTAAACCTAATCAAGCTTAGGTTTGCACGCAAAAACTTCCATTTGCCCTTTCAAATAATCTGGCAGCCTCAAACAAATATTTTTTGGACAAGTCTCATGCTGTAAAGAAAGAAACGCCCAATGACCATGCTATAGAAAATCCTACATGCCACTTGCTCGGGGTTTTATGACAGCGACGGTTGCTTCTAAGCAAGTGTCAAATTGAAAAGAGGTTGGAACCTATAAATATTATGTTCTGTCTGCTTTGTCTAACTATTAGGGCTAGATCCGATAGAATATTGTTGAATATCTTGTTTGGTTGGACATTTCTCTTGAACGGGAATAAAACTTTTGAAATAATGTTGCTTGCTTGGGAGACACAACCACCACATATGAGAATCGTTTTAGAAACCATTAACCAAAGTTAAATTTTGGGAATCAAATTCAGTGTCGGTCCAACGTACAATTCGGTTAAATGTACCACTTAAATAGCTTGAAACTTTCTCGGTTGAACAGGGCTGTTACCTTAAATCGATTAGTTTGTCCATCTATAAATCTTCGAAAAGGGTATACACACCAATGTATCATTTAAGTTACTATATCGGTCTCCTGGCCTCTGTCTTGTCGATACCTCTGGCAAACAGTGTACGGATAGCTTAGAATGTAATGCGATCTCTGTTCAATGAATCAAAACTCGCTCCACTTCGAATGAATCTAGCCCACAAAGTCATCATGTAAAAAGCAAAATTCACTCACAAATCAGAATAGATTTCATTCAATCCCTCTGTTAAAAGCTTGAATAATACGATAAGTTATTCTATAAGAGAAGCGATGTATCCAGATTTCTCACAGAGAAGCGTCTGTAAATTTCTATTGGTGGATTTGCGAATTCTTCTCTGCTTTCGCAGTCGTCACTATTTCTTCGAATTTCGTTTTCGTGAGGGATTCACTTACCGAAATGCAAATACAGATTTCCATCAAAGAATGCAGTATGTGTGGAGATTTGGGCATAGAGGAAGAACTTTTTCAGTGCCAACGATGTTTATATCGCCTTCAACACAGGTTCGATTTACTGAGTCATATCGTATTTTAATATCCTTCTATACAGGTAATATGCGTGTGTTTCTACATCTGCCAACAACCCTAACAATATAGATTAAAATGTTCTTTCAGAATAACAGTTAATTATTGACTGTCTATTTCCACAATAGACTAGACTAGTTTTTATGCAAAATCAGAATCTCTGTTTGTGCTACATCCAGATATTGCAGCAAATTGTATGGAGATGGAGACTTGAACGGGCTGATCTGCGACTGGTGCCTGCATGAACAAGAAAGCAGCAACAAGAAAGATCCAAACAGGAGGCAGATCAGGACTCTACAATATATTTCAAGAGAGGAACCAACTGATGTAAAACCGAGTCCAGACAATGTAAAAAGCAAAGGCGGAAGCTCAACTCACAACGTTGAAAATGTAAATGAAGCCCTAGCAGGAGCAAAAAACAACAATAAAAATCCACCACAACATTCTACACAACTGAAGGAAATGGTCGGAGGGAAAGAAAAAATGGTGAAACAGCGGTATAGGTACAAGTCTCTTTCCAAGATCGCGTGAGTAGCTTTGCGTAGCTAATCTTTCAAGTCAACATCAGATTATGCATTTTTGTTTTAGTTATACACAATCAGTATAAGTCTTCAAGCAATCGAACAAAGATAGGAATTATAGATACTGGTTCAGTACTAAATTCTACTGGCTGTAATTGTATATGAAGTATGTGATTTTGTTTAATGTAATAAAAAACAGTTATGTTAAAGATGTTTTAGAAACTTCCGAGAAATGAGTAATATTGAATGTCGTAAATTGGAATGATAATTTTTAAAAATAAATAATTTTATTATCATTTTTACATGGTTTCAACAACATGGTTGTTAAAAGAGTGATTCTTCTCCTTACAACCCCTTAATTCATATACTATATTTGAATTATGCATTTAATTAAAAAAAGGAATTGGGACCAGGCCTTAGATTTTAATAGTTTTGGACTAGATCTTAACTTTGAATGGTTTTGGACACTTTTGGTGATGATAATCTCAATAAAAGTTTGATGAGTAAAAGAGTTTCTTTTGTGTACGTTTTCATGCTGTTAAGGGGCATTATGGACATATTTGCCATGCTCAAATTTGATGCACCACGGACCTTAGTAACTTGCGCCAGTTAAATACACTATCAAAAAGTTTGCAAGGGAGCTTGCTGAGGAAATGCAAAGAGGGTTGTTATAGATGATCACGTTTGTAGACATGCACTGTGCATGTTGGATAAGCTCGGAAAAGAGAGTTTGACTATCATAAGTGCTTTGATTACATATGAGCCAAATGAATTGCGTAGCCCGTACTTGGGAGTTGCAATGTATGGTGGAGGTGTCTTTACATATGAGCCAAATGAATTGCGTAGCCCGTTCTTGGGAGTTGCAATGTATGGTAGAGGTGTCTTTAGGCACAAGCATCCATGAAGCATAATTGTGGGATGAACTCACTAGCCACACATCTATTTGAGTTCACTTGGACACACTTGGGTGTATTTAGATGTACTTGGGCATAGTTGAATGAACTTAGTTAGATGGATGCATTACCAGGCTCACTTGGGCACATCCTTGGGTGGACTTCTTTAGGGTTATGAACAAAAGGATGAATTGAATTGGTTGAGTGAGAAGAAGAAGAAGATGGGACTTTTAGGAAGTAGGCTAGGAATCACTTCAATGGTTTGATTGTGCAAGTTTGTTGGGCATTTTGTTGGGTAGTAGATAGAAGGATATATTAAATTAGATTCATTGTAAATCTATAATAGAGTTCTAAGTAGGAGGCTACAAATCTCCCTTTTTGTAATTTTGTGTCATTCTTCACATAATAAAGTTAATTCATTTACCTAGGGTGCTTCGCATACAATTATGTTGTTGACTCTCTGTGATTGTTGGATCTTATTATTCCTTCATTTGTTTGTGTTGACTAAGCGTTAAAGTATTGTTGGGGTGATTTAAAAGTTGCATTTGGATGTCTTCTCACTATTGCATTATCTTGGTTAAGTAGGACTTAGTTGTATTTAACATATTGTAGCTTGTGGGAAAGTTATTAGAAGACCTTATATGAAGAGGTACAATGATCTGGATTGGATCATTATATTATTTGTTATATATCTTGATTCCTTTAGAGTGGAAAAATTTGGATGAAGTAGCTTGCATGATCATTTTAGTGGTGATCCCAAGTTTAGAAAATTCACTTCTAAAACCTTCCTGAGATATTATGAGTCATTACACAATATTATCTAGGGTTTAAAAATTTTAATTTGTACAAAAACCTCTATATTTATTCTACAATCATAGATATTT
Organism: Pinus taeda; assembly: GCA_000404065.3. NCBI lineage: Eukaryota > Viridiplantae > Streptophyta > Pinopsida > Pinales > Pinaceae > Pinus > Pinus taeda. The sequence continues at coordinate 341,871 of APFE030304056.1, forward strand.
CCAATGGTGCAAGAATCGTGTCAATTAGAGTTTGTATGAAAAATGTATGCCTCCAACGATTCGACCTACCACGTTGATCAAGATGGTACAAGTGAATGGCATGTCAACCACCATTACTTATGCAAACGGGGTTAGTTACATGTGTATTTTAAAGAAGGCTCTAGAAGGTCCAAACTCATAACTCTAGTTGAGGGTTAAGGTTGTCAAATCTTAACCCTAATTGGATATCAGGCTACATTAAAAATCAAGCCACGAGGAGGAGTAGAGATTCCATCCTATACTATTATATTTTCTTCCATAATTTAGTAGAGTAACTAGGAGTGGGAGGTTTTGTGGTCACCATACAGGCTACAAGACTCAAGGAACTCCATAGTGAGCACCTTTTCCTTTGTATTTAGATATTTCCATACAAGAGAAAAGTGAGTAGGAAACCTTACTTTCTTGGTGTGTTTTGACCCATAGGGTTTTCCCAATGCACAATTTTCCTATTGTCCATGCTGTATGTATTTATTTCTAGTATATATTTTTGACATTTCATCTAATTTATTAATTTAAGCATAAAAATTAGTGAATAAATAAATCATATTACAAGGGTAAACCTGTATTGGGTAAGAATGAAAATCGATGCTTCGATCCTTAAACCTAGGCCCATCTTCAAGTGATGTTAAGATGAAATTTTAATAGATTATATAATTTTTTTAATTAATAGTAATCCAACATTTTATTGACTACCATATATGCAAAACAAATTATCGAAGTTTAGATTATAATATTCTTAACATTGTGTAGGACAAGCTTTAGGCTCTTTGATTTTTAGATCTTCATCTCTATGTAGATTATTATTGCTTAGCTCAATTCCTAAGGTCTCCAAAACCTATTTTTTCCATTATGATCCATCTTGGTGATGTTTTTGGTATCTTCGATGCATATGTGGTGTCCTTCATCTAATGAATGTATGGCTAAATATGATCTCTTTATTCAATTGTGCCTAATGTATGCACAATGTTTTCTTAACCTTATTCAAATTGATATTCTAGTTTCATAAATGTATTTCTTAGCAAAATAGTAGGGAATGTAATATAATCCTTTCTAATTACTTGGTTCTATAACATCCTTTTCTTGAACTAAGATCTTCCATAGGGCACCTGGAGGGGAGAATTATACTTTAATATTATCTTTCTTTAGAATTTTTGCAATTATCATGCCCTAATAGTATGCGAGGTTTATATTTCTACCTTACTCATTATCATTGTCCTTTATACTTGGTCCTTTCCTTTCCAAGTTTATGAAAACCCTATTGAATTATTTTTGATGATATCCATTCATTGTGAACACATTTTCTAGGTATTCTAGTTCTTGTTCAATGTGCTCATCATTTGATCTTTTGACTACTTATGTAACTACTATGCTCATAACCCAATATTTTTGCATCAGGTGGTGGTGAGGGTTTACGTGAAGATAATGGTTTCTATTAGTTATTTTCTAGTAAAACAAGTGCATTAATGATCCATTATTATTTTTTATTGTGAAGAATTCTAAAAATGGTTTTGATCTTATTAGATCCAAACTTGTGGTTCTAAACACTTCATTATTCCTACTATTATGGATGCAATGCTTAAAAGTAGAAAATCAAGGTATAAATTTTACATCTATCAATTTTGAGCCATTTTGATCCGTGTTCTTTAAAAAAATGTATTTTAGCAAGTGGCTCTCTTCCATGGAGGTAAATAATATGGTTGTTCATTTTTCACAATAAAAAAATAGATAATAAAGGAAAACCTGCATTAACTAAGGATGAAAATGAATGGTTTTGATCCCTAAATATGTGACCATATTTAGAAGATGACATGCTCAACCTTTATGGATTATCCTTTTGTTAAATTAATAGTAATCCAATAGTAATCCAATGTTGTTTTGACCATCAAATATGTAGTTAACTTATCAAAATTTGGTTGATTAGCATATTATTGTGTTGATTGGATCTAAGTTTGGTACGAATAGGTTTTATAAACTAACATGGCTAATCTTAGTTTCATAAGCTAATTTCATAACAATGGATGTAGTAAAAAAAATTGGATTGGAGATTTGCGATCACCCTATCCTATATCCATTGGGATGGATAAATAAGAATACAAAGATCAAGGTAACGAAACAATGCAAGATTAAATTATTGTAAGTGCAAATTATAACTATTAAGCTAAATTGGATGTAATACCACATTATGTATCTGGAGTAATTGTCAGAAGTACCTAGATGAATATGAAGTATGAAATAATCATGTAAATTCCAAATAGTACTATGTCATCAAGGATGGGAAGTCCTTTATCGTTAAATCACATAAAGGCAAATCAAAGATCTCACTAGTAAGTGCCAACCAAGCCAAGGCATTGGTTAGTTTTAGTGAGAAATGTGTTTCACGTTTATTGAGAGAAAATTAGTATAGTGATGAGTCAATAAGAGAATATTTATTTAGTGAGGGATGTATTAAAGAGAAGAAACATTAATTTGAATATTTATTATAGGAATATAGAGGAGTCTTCCAAAACCCTAAAGGGATTCTACCCAAGAGGGAACTGGAGCATGAAATCCAATTATTGATAAGATATCCATGAGAAGTATTGGGATATATAGAGAAATAATTTTGGAAGTAAATGAAGTGAAGAAATAGTTGTAGCATCTTTTAGAGTTACATGTGATTCGACCACACATCTCACCTTGTTGATGAACCATCATAACTATACCAAATAAGGATGAAACTTGGAGAATGTGAGTTTAAAAAAGGTTAGGATTAGAAATCGATACCCTCTTTCAAGGATTGATTATCTATTAGATCAATTGTAGCATGCAAAATAGTTTACTAAGTTGGATTTGAAATCAAGATTCCACCAGGTTTGTGTTAAAGAAGAAGATACTTGAAATACCACATTCAAAACCAATCAAGGTTTGTATTAATGGTTGGTCATTCCATTTTGATTATGAAATATAATAACTATGTTTATGACACTAACAAATGCTGTATTATGCCCATATCTAGGTTAATTTGTTATATTTTGTTTAGATGATATACTAGTTTACAATGATATCAAGGAGAAGCATAAATCACATGTGATGTAGGTGCTAGATATTTTGACGAAGCACCAAATATTGGAAAACCTAAAGAAACGTGAGTTTTACAAGTAATATTTGGTGTATTTTGCTTATGTGATTGGTGAATAGGAGCGTAGGATACATATTGAAAATATGAAGTGCATCATAAAGTGGTTGGATCCTACAAATGTCTATGAAGTTACGAGTTTTAGGGGAGAAATAGAACGCTTGATAAAGTTCATAACTTCAATTTTAACAATAGTTTCACCACTCCATGACATAACGGTGAGTGGTAAGAGTTCATAGTGGGAGAAGAATCAAAAAAATTCTTTTGATCAACTAAAAATAAAAATTAGTCAAGCATCAATTCTCACATTACCAAACTTGCAGAAACCCTTTAAGTAAAGATATGCAAGCGTATATGTCATGGGAGTAGTCTTGATGTAAGGATAAAGGCTTGCACCTTATCATTATGAAGTATTACATGGGGAAATTCTAGACTACCCTACTTATGACAAGGAGCTCTATGTCTTGGTACAATTTATTAAAAAGTGGAAACATTATCTTATGGGGAAGGAGATCATCATCCACATAGATCACTAGATATCTATAGGCCCAAAATAAGCCATAGTTGATAAGACACTGCATGTAGATGGGGTTATTGCAATAGTTTCATATAGTCATCAAGTACAAGAATGGTATCATAAAAAGGTTGGAAAACATGCTTCCAAGGCCACCCAAATAAAGCATTACAACTTTAAGAACTTTTATGTACATGGAGCCTTTCGCAAATGATTCATATAAAGATGCTTCCAAATAATATGAGGACTTCAAGTACGTGCTCCAATAGCTATAGTGCTAGAGTCATGTAGAAAATGGTGACGAAAAGTTGGCCACCATCGCCTTAATGGGTTACTCTACAACTCAGACAAGTTTTGAGTTCCTAAATGTGGGCAAATGTAACTTATCAGAGATGTTTACATCTCCTAAGTTATATGGAATTTGGTTTTAGGAATATAGATGCCAATGCATAGAGATTTATTTATTGGTTTAGAATGCAATAGCATGTAGCATAATACATTAGAAAATGTGTACTCCATTGTACCAACAGGCCTAGTAATAGGTGGCATCATAGCTACAAATAAGAGTATTTCTAAAAGTAAAAAAAAAGTTTTGATCTAAACAAGGACTAGTTTATAATAATGACACATTTGTTTTAATTCCTCTCATTAGAGATATCATTCAAGATATAGATATTCACTTTTGTCCTATAATTTTGAAAATATGTTACACCATATGTGAGAGTGACTTCTTTAGTTTTGGTCATGTCATCAATAGTAGAGAGCATTAGAGTATTAAGTAACTATAATAAATTGTTAGTTCGATCCATTGTATCAATAATCGAATCTTAAAAAATGAAGTGTGTCGAGTACTATTTAAAATGCACCCATTTTCAATGCAATTCAATAAGAAAATTTATAAAATAACTATTTTCAAGTAATCATTATGCTCGATTTGAATGTAAGAAAACTCAACTCTATGCATTGCATCAACAAGAATACTAGAATCAAATTTTATAAAATGTCAATATGAATGTGTTATTATACCAAACTATGAGTAGGTTTTTGAAGAAGTGGCAACTAAAGAGGCACTTCAAAAATATGTAGCTAACAAACAATGCTCAATGAGAAAATGAGGATTTGTTATTGGTACCTCAAAAGAAAGTTGAAACTAAGTCAACATAATTCTAACTATAAGGAGAATCAAATGTGTGACAATATAGTACAATTCAATGTATATGACACTCAATGGAGAAAAATAAGTCATTTCCATATGAAGAATTGTCCCTTTTTACCATGGAAAAGGTAGAGAATAAAGTCTCAAAGATGGATATTGAGCATCTTGTATCTATTAAAATGCCAATAAATAAGAAGGTATATAATAATATAGTGGGTTTACTCAAGATAGATAATCCAAAGTTTGGTTCTAGGGGTTCTCCTTTTTCATGAAAAATTGCATGGGCATCTATTTAATCACTTGCAATTATGTGGAGAAGAAAGGATGGTGTACTCATGCTAGAGATAAAGAATGTACATGGTGAAGGAAACCACAAGTGTGAGTTCATGATTCATGAATAATTTTCACATACCTCATACCTCCTTTTCCATTAAATCATTACTTTTATCATCAATCCAATTTTAAGAGAATTATCACTCTTCAATTATGCATTGATTAGGTGAAAAATGCTTGAATAAAAAGTTGGTGAATAAATTGTGGAAACTTCCTACATTTTATTTGATTCATTTATTTAAGTGACTCATGAATCAATTCATCCATTCATGTTCTAATCAGAGTGTCAATTTGACAGTGTCAAAAATAGTGTATGAATTCGTATGTTGAATTCTAAATTCTATAATAAGCTCAAGAGATTATGCGTATCATAGTAAATATCATGGAGTTAGCTAAAATTAAACCTTGCATTTACAAAAGAGAAAATTTTAATTATTTATTTTTATCAAGGCCACCATGAACCACTTTGACTCTTGATAGCAGAATTAGGTTGGTAAGGCTATCTTACTTGTTATCTCATCATGCCCCAAATAAGTAGTGGGTTTGAATGCATAAGAACATCAAAGGTGTTGGCCTCATGGAAGATGATAGAGAGTTACCTCTATTAATAGGTTTCTTCAAGTATCAAGGAGCTTGGGAAGAAACTAGTCTTCTAGTCAATTTTGTTTTCTAAAAGAATATTGTCAATCATGCCCTTTTTCTTATACACGCTCCAAACACTAGAAAATATACTCTTGTTCTTGGTATCTCTCAAGAGATTGGAAGTCAGGTTCCTTTATTTCTAGTAATAGAGTTCACCATTCAACAACTATTGGATGAGTTCAAACCCTATTAATTTCTCATCATACCCACTAGGGATACACATGTAAAGAAAAGGGCAAAAATGGCTATGTTGGGCATGATTTTCCATGAAGTTCACCTAGGATTCAAAAGGGGGACCATAAAACCTATGGCTCCTTTATGGCTCTAAATACTAGTAGGAAACATAAGATGAAGAGAGAATCATGAGATGCATTTATCAATAAAATTATATAAATAAACATATAATCCTTTGTTTCATATTCCACTCTTGGACTTCCAATGATTATTCAAGTTCACTTGTAACTTTTCATCTTCCTCCAAAGTGAATAATACAAACTAACCATATTCCCTAAAGATTAGATTTACAACTGTGCAAATAGGAAATCAATTAATGTACAAGGGAAATAGGAAATGTGCATGAAATCTTTGTGTAGATAGGACATCAGTTAAGGTTAATAATTTAATAGATTGTAGTGTGCATAATGATGGCTTACCATTTTTTTAATAAGAAATTAAATACAGTTTATATTACACAAAAATGTTGTGAATATTATCAAGTAATATAAGTACAAAGATTCATGAGTCCATATAGCATATATCCAAATTATTGCAAAAACAAAATGCCCTAGCTAGAAGTGGCAAAAGCTAGCCAATTGATAGACAATGTGATTTAAAAAGACTAATGATATCAATCCTACAATAATTTGATAAGATCGATAAAAAATTGAAAAAAATTAACAATCTAGGAGGGAGAGAAACATCATTGCTTTTAGTTATCCATATAGGGTCAACAATGACAAGGTCCTATACTAGGTAATTTAAGTCTAGTATACCAGGCTTTACTTCTTCCTCATCTTGTCTTGTAGCCAAAATTTCTTTAACGAAAAGGGACCCTCTAGGTTTCCTTGAATCAACTTCATGAATTAGATGGTTTCACACTATACTTCGAGTTTTCTAATTTTCCTATTTTGTCAAACCATGACATCCAAAATGATATCCCTATGTTCTATATCACCCTTGAAGATGCAACTAATAGAAAAGGAAAGAATGGAGACCCTAGTTTCATCATTTTCATTTTCCTAATAGCACATGGGGTTCCTAATATGCACTCTTGTTCCCATGGGCACCCTTTGGGGTTTAAAACAAGTAGAGGAGAGTAAACTGTAGGAGAAGAAAATATAGAGATGGGAACGAACCACACAAATATTCAAGGGGGAGGCTAAAGGATCCCCCCCCCCAATAAACCCCTGATCCCCAAGCCAAACTCGAGAACAAGTCACTTCTATGATAGGAGGCCTTAGGAGCATGGAAACTATATAAGAAATAAAGGAGGCCTACCCTCATATTATTGATTAGGATCAAAGAAGAAATCCATTGAAGACTACATTAATGAGTCTACACGTACATATGGAGAATGAAAAGAACAAAGGAACCACAATTAAACTAAAGTGGTGGAATACCTATGTCTTGAGGGAGAACAAACACAATAGCAGGGCTCCAACAATCTCCACATCTAGCACTTGTCATCCAAAATATTGATAACCCAAATGAAAATGAACCAAGTATACCCTTGATTAATGAACTAAACACCACCATTAACGTCCACTTGCATCATATCCATACCCTATCAATTGTGTAAAGCAAGGGTGATTGATTCAAAATTATAACATGTGTTTGAGGTAGTTATGTGACAATGAATCTACCACATTAACTTGAAATGTATAACTTTCCACTCATATTGTTGCATGTGAGTAAGATGATACATAAATAAAAATTTGGCAGAAGGAGGTGGACTATACATCATCAAGGGATTGGTTATTGGCTAACCTTTCCATTGAGGTTAATAAATTCCTCCTTTTCCTTAATTTCATAACTAGTGAAATAATAAAACTTCTTATTGTTCTCTCAAGGAACATGAAAATAAAATCCTCCTTTATGCATTGCAACATATGTTAGGCTGTAGAAAAAATTATAGTTGTTCATTAATTTATAAGGTTAGTGTCTAACACCATATGTTTGATAGCATTCAGTGAAGTGAATCCGCATCTATTAATAGCTTAAGAATATGTAGGGAGGGTGTAATCCGGACTCCTTGGAGGAGAGTATATGCTTCTACAAGTTCATTTGATAAGATTTATAAATTCCATGGATAAGTGCACTTGAAGGTCTCCCTTGGGTTTATGAGAGCCCCACTTGCACCTAATAGATTAATTATTTTTTTGGTCAAATACAAGAAAATAAATTACAAAATATGAGTTGTGTTGTATGAAATATTTGTAAGCAATAATAACTATGATTCCAATTTTAAGAAATGTCTTTGAAAGGTCCAACAATATAATTTTCTCATTGAAATTTCTAACGTTTTCAAATTTTGTAATTACAATTTGCAGCGGAATAATAATAATTCCCAAATGTGCCTATATTTACAAATTTCAATTTTCAATGCTTTGAAATTTGAAGAATTGCAAGTTCAAGGTTAAGTGGCTAGATTATAATTGGCTCTGAAATTTTAAAAATTCCAAGGCACAATTAAACGGAGCTACAATTTTTGCATGCTTAAGTATATATTCTTACTTTTTGTCTTAATTTATCCAAAAGTATTGGATGAGTAGGCAATAGACTTCTTAGGGATATTTTCAATGGTTTAAAAACTCCATGACTACAATTTGCAATAAAGTAATAATAATGCGTAAAGGTGTTTATTTTTGCGAGTTAGAGTTTCCAACCATCTGAAATTTGAAGAACGAGAATTCCGGGTTAGGTGATTATATTACAATCCGACTCTAAAATTTAAATTATAGTCTCCAATGCAAGGTTAAGTATCTAAATTACAATCTTTACTTAAATATATATGTTTACTTTTTAACTTGATTTATGGCACACTAAAAGCATTATTTTCTTCATAATAACAAAAATTAAAACACAGTATGAAAAGTGAATGAAATATTGGTGTAGAGAGAATATTAGGGACTATTAACATGTTAACATGAAAAAAGATGGTTTACTTTTCCTGGTCAAATAGGGTAGATGTGATTACATAAAAGAATTGCTTTAAAGGATAATTTTTATTTATTAAGAAAATGATATTACGGGTTAACGTTATTATTTGTTTCGGTAAAAATAAACAATATGGGTTAGAATTTTTAGAAAATTAGGAATTTTTTTGAGATTAACATGGTTTAATGTGTTTTATGTAAATTATGTTTGTTAATATGTATTTTTAATTGTCAAGGGGTTTTTACTCAATGAACTTGTGTGAAATAAAGTGATGTGACAATTTGTATTTTTATTGATACTAATGACTATATTGATTTAAATATTGACAATGAATTGGTCTATGATCTCTATTTAAATAGTATGGGGCCATTTCTTGAATATCAATTATGATAATCTATTATGTAAAATACTTCTCTTTTGCATTTATATATGACATCAAGTGATCAAGCTGACTAGGGGTAATCACTAATTCCCACTTTGAAGGTTTTAAATATGAAAAACGTTGGTGTATTGATCTCTAATCTATTTTTGTGAGAAGTCACATAATATGTTTGGCCTAGGTTGAAATGTCTACTTTTATTCAACATGGAATCAAACCATATGAACACCCACTCCTATTGTTGTTGATTGAGATATTGAATTGTGTTAATACATGCATCAAATTGTTTATAAAATCTTCTATTTATATGAAATTATGGGATGAGTAGGCTATTCCATAACATCCAAAGCATTACCCTAAATTCAAAGCATATATGGTTTCACCAAAAAATATTCTTATTGTTAGAGTCAAAGGTACAATTCTTTTTACATTTTGTGTATGTTATTTGGAATGCACTTTGTGGGATCTTGACAAATCAAAATTGGAATGGGCAATTTTTCTTTCTTGTAAATGCTCTTGGCTATGTGCTTTATGTTATCTTGAAAAATAAAATATAGAGAGAGCTTTCATTTTTAGGGAAGGCTAACCAATATCTAACCTTATTGTTATAAATCTTTTTTTTTTCATTTGTTATTTTGAGTATAGATATGTTGAAGTTTATTGCAAGCAAAAACAAGGGATTTGGGGATAATAATTTATTGCAAGGAAAAATGTAACAAGAAAAAGAAACTCTTCCATCACATGTTCTATATATTTTCATTAGTTCACTTAGTTGAAATACACTTCATTAAATGAAAGATTTGAGTTCAAATCATTCTTTTCATTAACTTACATTTTGAAAAAGTTCATTCAAATTTGAACTATTACATAACTATATCATAAAATTGTTAAGAGAATAATTTCGGCAAAATCACATAAAAAACCATTTGTCGATGCGTTTCGGACCAACCAGTGTGGTTCATCGTTAGGACAAGTTGAAGATCCAATTTGAGCGATGCAATAAATAGGGACAGCAGGCTATTCCAACAGCTATTTTGACAAGAAACGGTTAATGGACCTCTAACAGCTATATATTCATAATTATCATTATTCACATATTTATTAATAAAATTCATTATTTAATTTAAATATTTAGAAAGGTAAAAATCAGATATTATTTCTAAATAAAGAACCTAATCTAATTACCATTTTGTTAATTATTAATAATAATATCAAAATATGCCCTTATATAGGGATAAAAATGGTAAAAAATACTATTATCTCCCATTAACTTATTATTACCATACCATTACCCCTATATAATACCACTAATAAATATTATCTAAAAAGTCTAATTTACCATAATACTATATATAATTAAATGGAAAATATTCCTCTATCTACCCATTTAACCAAATTCTTGTTTATACTATTATAAATAATATAAATATAATATTATTTATTTCTACTATTAATGTGAATATTATTATCTAAAAAGTCTAATTTACCATAACATATATATAATTAAATGGAAAATATTCCTCTATCTACCTATTTAACCAAATTATTATTCATACTATTATAAATAATATAAATATAATATTATTTATTTCTACTATTAATGTGAATATTATTATCTAAAAAGTCTAATTTACCATAACATATATATAATTAAATGGAAAATATTCCTCTATCTACCTATTTAACCAAATTATTATTCATACTATTATAAATAATATAAATATAATATTATTTATTTCTACTATTAATGTGAATATTATTATTACAGTATTAATATTTTTTTGTTTACCTTACCTTCATATATCATGCTATTATTAATAAATTATTTATTTGAATAAATTTTTTTAATGGTAATTTTCATTATTATTTATTTATTTCATATACCTTAATCTCATTAAATCTTATTCATATATATTTTCTTTAATACGTAAAAATCTTAATCATATTAGAGTTAACCCTTTTGTTAGAATAGAATGGTAAACGTTCCTTATAAAAAAATTTAACACCAATCTAGAGCTTCAATTTATTGCAGAGACTCTAAATCCTTTAAAAAAACTATACAATACTCTCATAATGAAAGAAGCCAAAGAACAGAATAAACTACAGGCTCCTATTGCTAGACCAGAAAACTTATGCTATACCCCCACAAAAAGAAAGCCCGCTATCTAGGAATGGGGGCAAAATAGACACAAAAAATAGAAACCCACCGGAAAAGAGAGGACAAAGGAATCAAGAAACCCAAGAGAAGAAGGAATGAGGTGGCTAGGAAGACAGGGCTGGGATCCAGCAACTGCTAATCTTCCAGTCGTCATCCCTATTAAGATTTTTAGGCCTTTTTTCAATCTCTAGGACCTCTCTAAACTTCTGATGGTGAAACTGCGCAACCTTTGTAATGACTCGCACCTCTTCAATACAAACATGATGTTTAGTCTTCTCAACATGCTCTGCAAGGGCCGAGGACTTGGCTCTTCCATGCGTTAAGTCTACTGAATGCTCATTAATCCTTTGATTAATAGATTGACCGGTCTCACCAATATATGGTGTCCCACAAGAACATGGAAGGCGCGGGTCATTGCAAAGGTTGCGCAGTTTCACCATGAGAAGTTTAGAGAGGCCCTAGAGATTTAAAAAAGGCCTAAAAATCTTAATACGGATGACGACTGGAAGATTAGCAGTTGCTGGATCCCAACCCTGTCTTCCTAGCCGCCTCATTCCTTCTTCTCTTGGGTTTCTTGATTCCTTTGTCCTCCCTTTTCCGGTGGGTTTCTATTTTTTGTTCTATTTTGCCCCCGTTCCTAGATAGCGGGCTTTCCTTTTGTGGGGGTATAACGTAAGTTTTCTGGTCTAGCAATAGGAGCCTGTAGTTTATTCTGTTCTTCAGCTTCTTTCATTATGAGAGTATTGTATAGTTTGTTGAAAGGATTTAGAGTCTCTGTGATAAATTGAAGCTCTAGATTGGTGTTAAAATTTTTTATAAGGAACATTTACCATTTTATTCTAACAAAAGGGTTAACTCTAATATGATTAAGATTTTTACGTATTAAAGAAAATATATATGAATAAGATTTAATGAGATTAAGGTTTATGAATTAAATAAATAATAATGAGAATCGGCATTAAATTTTTTTATTCAAATAAATAATTATTAATAATAACATGATTATATGAGGGTAATGGTAAACAAAATATATTAATATTGTAATAATAATATTCACATTAATAGTAGAAATAAATAATATTATATTTATATTATTTATAATAGTATAAATAAGAATTTGGTTAAATGGGTAGATAGAGAAATATTTACCATTTAATTATATATGTATTATGGTAAATTAAACTTTTTAGATTATATTTATTAGTGGTATTATATAGGGGTAATGGTATGGTAATAATAAGTTAATGGGAGATAATAGTATTATTTACCATTTTTATCCCTATATAAGGGGCATATTTTGATATTATTATCAATAATTAACTAAATGGTAATTAGATTAGGTTCTTTATTTAGAAATAATATCTAATTTTTACCTTTCTAAATATTTAAATTAAATAATGAATTTTATTAATAAATATATGAATAATCATATTTATAGTAATAGACCTATACATAATATGAATATATAGCTGTTAGAGGTCCATTAACCGTTTCTTGTCAAACTAGCTATTGGAATGGCCTGCTGTCCCTATTTATTGCATTGCTCATATTGGATCTTCAACTTGTCCCGACGATGAACCACACTAGTTGGTTTGAAACGCGTCGACAAATGGTTTTTTATGTGATTTTGCCGAAATTATTCTCTTAAACAGGACCTATGTGTTGAATTGCAGTGAGCTCAAGAAGCTTATATTGAGGGAATTTCACGTAAATACATACTTTGGTCATCCAAGATATCATAAGACGTTGACGAGATAAAGAAGTTCTATTATTGGCTGAATATGAAGAAGGATGTGGTCAAGTTCGTGGCTAGATGTTTAGATTGTTAGTAGGTAAAGGCATAATTCAAGCATCCAGGTGGTCTACTACTGCCTATTGCGATTATGTAATGGAAATGTGAGGTCATTTCCATGGATTTCATCACAAGTCCTACAAGGATAGTGAAGTAACATGATTATATTATAGTCGTGGTTGACAGGTTGAGCAAGGTAGCTCACTTCATTATAGTGAAGACTAGATATTTCGCCAGTGAGGTAGCACAGGTGTTCATCAGAGAGATAGTGAGACTGCATAGTGCCCTAAAGAAGATTGTGCCGGAAAGGGATGGGAAGTTCACTTACAAGTTTTGGAAGGAGCTATTTGTAGGCTTGGGTATAGAGTTGGCCTTCAGTATAACTTATCATCAACAAACAGATGGTCAAACGGAGAGGGTCAACATGATTTTGGAGGATATGTTGAGGATGTACATGATGCACCAACAAAGGAAATGGGAGGAGTATCTTTCGTTGGTTGAGTTCGCATACAACAATGGTTATCAGGAGTCATTGAGGATGAGCCCTTTCAAGGCATTGTATGGGCGGAGTTGTAATACTCTTATCAGTTGGAGTGATCAATTGAATAGGGTACTTATTGGACCACATATGTTGGCAGACATGGAGCAAGAAATGCAGGTTATAAAGAGGAATCTAAAGGCATCGCAAGATAGGAAAAGGAGCTATGCAGATAGGAATAATTTGTTCAAGGAGTTTCAGGTTGGGGAGCATGTGTATTTGCGCATCAAGACCAAGAAAATATATTTGAGGACTAGTTCACGTGCCAAGTTGGCACCACGGTATTGCAGACCTTTTGAGATCCATGAGAGGATTGGACCAGTGGCATATCAACTTACATTGCCTCCAACAGTGAAATTCCATGATGTTTTCCATGTTTCATTGCTTAAGAAGTATATAAAGGATGTTGATCATGTTATTGATTGGTCTATATTGCAGGTGGAGCAAGAAGGAGAGTTCTAGTCGGAGCCTTAGTGCATATTGCAACGGAAACATCTCATGCTCAAGAACAGAGCCATAAAGCAAGTTAAAGTGCAGTGGAAGTGCTTTGGGCCTAAAGAAGCTACATGGGAGATGGCAGATTAGATGTGGGCCCTATATCCTTCATTGTTTGCCGGTTGAGGCAAAGTAGTTTTGGTTTGATGTTGGTATATGTTTGGCATATGTCTTGCTGATGTTTTGTTATATGTATACGGATGTAAATACTGCCAATCTAAGTTATAAAGCTCCAATAAGTGATATGGGTGTCATATTATTGTGTTTGTTATATTGTCATGTTGTCACGATGTTTTGTTTTTAAGAAGGTCTTTCATTGTAAATATTACAACGAGCTAAGTTATAAAGATCCATGGGCAGTATGTTTGCTTTTCAGTGCTCTTGCTAAGGTCATGGTGTGGTTTAACACCAAGGACGGTGTTCCCCCAAGGGGGAGGGTTCTTTAACAACCCCGGTGAAAAGTTCATGTAATAAAGGTTAATAAAGGCAAAATAAGACCACAATTAGGGGACACTTATTAGAAGTTGGGTGTTGGGCAAAGATATCCTAGTGGGCATCACTGAATGTGTGTTTTGGCTAAGGAAAATTGGAAAAGGCTGAGACAAAGGCATTAAAAGGAAAAAAGGCATTTTTGGCACATTTATTTATGAAAATAAAGGAAATTAGGAGAAAAGTAAGGTGAAAGGTCATAGGTTGGATGTGAGGAGGAAATTGAAGGAAAATAATGGAAAATGAAGAAAATAGAGGCCTCATTAATAGAAAGGCTTATGACGATCAGTGGGCAAGATTTTGCTAACCTTTTGTCAAGTTCAAGTTTGGAGCTCTCTCTTCATTCTCTCTCTCTGACTCTCTTGGTCACTTAGAGTTTTCTTGGAGCACTCTAGCTTTGGATCAAGGAAGGAAAAGCAAGGAAAGCAAGGATCAAGGAAGAAGAGCAGGATCAAGCAACTTCAGTAGGCATACTTGCAGGTAACCTTTTGCATGTGTGAATTCCTAGCTAGTTTAGACATGCGTGGCTTTGCATGTTGGTGTATGGTTCTCTTGCTGTCGGTGGCATGGTTTTGCCAGGTTATGACATTGGTTTTCAACCTATCCTTGCCTTTTTCCAAATGCCATGGTGTTAGGGTGTTTAGTACGGTTTTTGAGATTTGGTTTGCTAGATGGATTTCAAAATCCAGGGCATAGGTGGTCTCAAGTTTCATTCCCAAAGGCCTAGGAATCCCTTGATTGGTTTTGGCGGGATGCACGGTAAAGCCTGAGGGAGATGTCTCGTTTTAAGGCATAATGATGTGGGTTTGGATTGCAGTAAAGTTTGAGAGGTAAGGAGACAAAAAATTCCTCAAGGATAGTAATGGATTTCGAATTCCATTCTAAGTTTTGTTTGGTTGTGATCGGAGCACCGACTTTGATGTGATCACGATTTGATGAGGGTGGAGGTTGTTTAACCTATGGATTCCCTGAGTTGTTCTTAGATTGGTTGTTATATGAGATCCCACATTCATGCTTGGAATATGGCAGAGGGGTGACTGGTTGAAAGAGGGATTTGGTTCAGCCACGTCTTTCGTCGGGTGGTACATGGAAGTCCCGAACCTGGTTGGATTTGCCTATGATTAATAAAATCTAAGACTGATTACTTTTGAACTTATTTATATGTGGATTTAATGGTTTTCTTATCTCCGGTATTTACATGGTTTTATGCTAGTTATAAGCATGGTTAAATGACTGGTTCATGTCATGGTTATTTCATGCATTCACTTGTACCTATTAAATGGATGGATGCAAGACCTAATTGATGATGTAGTAGTTCAATGGAGAAGGAGGTGATCCCCCTGGTTATGTTTCATAAGCTTTTTTTTTTTTCCCAGTCATTTATGCTTTGTCTTGTATCCTAAACCTGTAGGTTGCATTGATGCCAAGTGTTTGACAGAATGTCAGTCTCCACTGGGGATGCTCAGGCCTAGTAGTGAGGTTGGTTTTGATTGATCAACATTGTTATCACGTCTTTAATGAATTGTGAAGGTTGTAGCAGTATTTGGGCAAAGGTCAGGATTCTGGCTAGAAAAGTGGTTTAAATCCTGGGGTCACTGGCACATAACTGACAATTTTGGTCTACAGTCACTGGAAGGCAGGCCTGTGATAGTGAATTTAGGTTGCTGGTTGCTCCCTTGCCCATAGCATGAGAGCGACTATGGCCTAAGATATCTAGAACAATAGTGGGACCCAGGGACAAGTTGTCAAAGTGGTTGACTTATCGCCTAAGGGTTTTGTCGAAGATGTTGGATGACTGTTGATGTTCTGTCGATTCCACATCCTTAAGGTCACATAGGAGGTTGAATTTGATCATAGTAGCTTCTCGTCTCATGTTTACCCTGGTTGTCATGGTTACTTTGGGTATACCTAGGGGGTGCTACACATTTATTATTGTCTATTTGGATGATATACTGGTATATAGTGCCACATGGAAGGAGCATATGCCACATTTGGCGCAAGTGTTGGAAACATTGAAGAATCACAAACTGTTAGAAAATCCTAAGAAGTGTGAGTTTGAGAAACAACCTTTGGTGTATCTGGGGAATGTGATCGGTGGAGGAGAGTTGAAGATATAACCTTCAAAGATGGAGACCATCATGAAATAGTTGGTGCCTACTAATGTTTTTGAGGTCAGGAGTTTCATTGGGCCAGCACAATACCTGAGGAAATTTATAGCAGCAGTAGCAACACTGCTACATGCCATAACAACAAGCGGCAAGAGTTTCTAATGGGGAAAAGGTCAGCAAAGTGATTTTGAAGAGATAAAGAAGAAGATCAGTTAAGCACCTATTTTGGCATTACCAAACTTGCAGTGACCCTTTGGAGCAAAGACATATGCAAGTGGGTATGTTATAGGAGTTGTCTTGATGTAGAGAGGAAGGCCTACATGTTACCATTCTGAAGTTTTTCATGGGGAAGTTCTTAACTACCCTACCTACGATAAGGAGCCTGATGCCATGGTGTAAGATGTGAAGAAGTGGAAGCACTATCAAGTGGTGCGTTGTGATTGGTTAATGGTTTTGATGATTTGGCTCGTTTTCACTGGTTGGGGGATGGACCAATGAGGAGGGGACATGTGGAAAGCCCCGAGGTCGCCACATGTCCCTTCGCAAAGGGTGGGCTATTGATGTGCAGTGGTAAGAAAAATTATGGGTAGGTCGGTGGAGTCAAACCCACAACCTCGCCCGAATAAACTCTGCGACTTACTGTTCTACCCGTGCTTTGTGACTTAACATGTTATGGTTACAAAACAGATGCATTGTGATTGGTTAATGGTTTTGATGATTTGGCTTGTTTTCACTGGTTGGGGGATGGACCAATGAGGAGGGGACATGTGGCAAGCCCCGAGGCCGCCACATGTCCCTCCGCAAATGGCGGGCTATTGATGCGCAGTGGTAAGAAAAATTATGGGCAGGTCGGTGGAGTCAAACCCATGACCTCACCCGAATAAACTCCGCGACTTACTGTTTTACCCGTGCTTTGTGACTTAACATGTTATGGTTACAAAACAAATATAAAGTGTTAACGTTTTGCGGTTGGGGGGAGGAGAGAGCCAGCGCCCTCCCATCTAAACACAACCTTGAATATTGATGGATAACGGTTTACGGTTAACGAAAAAAACTACCAGATTAACCGCGACATTACCACTCACATGTGACACCTCCACTAAACTGCAGACTAACAGTTAATATAACCATGCCATTAAAACACATTTAAATGCGCTAATACATGTTTAATATTTAATTAAAATGTGAGTTTAGTATGGTGGGCACTTCTAGCGGACCGAAAAATTCAGGGGTTTCTCCAAAATTAGCGGGACTAACTGGATTTCCTCCAGTTTTAGTGGAGTTTTACTAGGAGAAATTGATTTTGCCATAACTTATACAAAATTCGACCAAATTGGGATCAGGAAAAGGCATTCCTAGGTGATTTTGATGTTCTGAGCACATTGAAGCAAGTCCCAGGAGAAGTAGAGCATTGTAAACAAAACTTTTTCCATTTTGAGCTAATACAGATGCCCAAGCCATGAAATATGGACGAAGGAGATGTAGCCGAGGAGGGGTGAACTCCTTCATCAAAACACTGTGTTAAGTGTTCATTTTTTGATGTACATTTGTTTGCTATCATTCGGTACTTTACTTTCATGCTATTTTTCTCATGAATTCAACATAAAACTTGAGAAAATTTACGTGTTCATTCACAAACACCATAAAGGAAACCTATGCACATGAAGCAAATGATAAGCAATTGTTTTAAGTTCTGAAGTTGAAATTAGCTCAAAAAAATTAAGATTCAACAACAGATCAAGTTGGTATCAGAGCAAAGGTTATTTTCTTGATTTCTTGCGTTTTGTGCAAGTAGGGTTTTAATGGTTGCAAATTTGTGATGCTTACAAGGTTAAAGTTGCAGAGAGGAGAAGGGAAACTATTGGTTGCAACTCCTGAGGTAATGCCCAAAAGAAGGAGTGCCACAAGGCCACAATATCCACCCAAAGTTCCAATCCCAGCTACACTTGAAACACCTCAAGTTTTACCTTCAATTGGGATTGAGGAGGTATAAGGAGTACCAGAAGTTAATCTTGAATCCAAAGCCATCATGTCTGGAGTAGGACAGACTAAAGGTCTTTCAGAAGAGGAAGCATTCAAGAAAGCTTTCTATGACTTAACTTACATGTTTAGAGTCCTATATGAAGAGAGGAATACTAGAATGGTTGGAGAGAGTTCTAAGTCTCGACATGGAGAGGGAAGCTCAAGAGATAAAAAAGATGAAAAGAAGGATTCAAAGGGTAATGGAGGAAATCCTCCACCATATCCACCATCTTCATCATCTTCCTTATCCTCATCATCTCAAACAACATCAACTTCCACTTCCACCACAAAAACTGTTCATACTCATTCAAAAACCCCAAAGGAAAAAACTCCCTTACTCAAATTGGATATTAAGTTTGAACTTCCCATGTACAATGGTGAGGTCAATGCAGAAAAGATAGACAATTGGATTTGACAATTGGAGGTTTCTTACATAATTCAAAACCTTCAAGAAGATGACATAAAAATCCATTTGGCTTCATTGAGGCTAGAAGGAGCATCACTAGTCTAGTGGGAAGCAACGACTCAAGAGGAAATGTGAATTCATGGTAAGATATCCATTTCTTGGGTTGAATTTGTTTCTTCAATTAAAAGGCAGTTTTATCCTTTAGCCTATATGAAAACAACCATTATGAGTTAGCAAAATTTTAGGCAACTCAAGGGCCAAACAGTTCAATACTATACCCAAGAGTTTAGGAAAAGGGCTTTGTTGTTAGGAGTAAACTTGAATTCCCAAGATACACTCTTGAAATATATTGAGGATTTACATTCCTACTTAAAACAAACTATCCTTATGTTCAATCCAAGAAATTTAGATGAGGTATGTGTTCAAGCCATGCATCTTGAAGCAAGAGGAAAGAACATTCATGAAGAGGGTAGTAAGAAGAAGTCATTCAAGGGTAAGGAGAAAGAGAAGGGTGGAAAATGGAAGGGAAATAAGAATGCAAGTGTAAATAAAGAAGGGAAGAAAACTATATGCCAACATTGTTCCAAAGCGGGGCATGTTGAAACCCACTGTTGGAAATTACATCCCGAACTAGGGCCTAAGAAACCAAACAATAAGGGAAAACAAAAGACGACAACTACCACACAACATCATCTTGGATCCGGTTCTGGTGACGAGACCAGATTTTAGCCATGGTCACAAAAGGAAAAGAAGCTATTGCAAGCACTAGTTCCTCACATAGTCACAACAACACTCCAAATGAAGAATTGCGAATAGAGTTGTTCCATGTAAGGGTAATTTCAAATCATACAAAGATTGATGAATTATTTGATAGTGAGTCACAATCAAACTTAATTTCAGAAGACTTGGTCAAAAAGCTAAACCTTGAAATTGTACCTCATCACAAGCCATATCCCTTGGGTTGGATAGTCAATAATGCAAATTTATGGGTTACAAGGAAATGCTTATTCAAGTTTTCCATTACTGAAAAATTCATTGATGAAGTTGAGTTAGATGTAGTTCCACTTGACATCTCAGGAATCATTATGGGGAGCCCATATTTGTATGATAGGAAAGAGGTATTTTATCACCATGAGAACAAATATCTGTTGCTCAAGGATGGAGTGGAGTATATTATGAGAGCCCATCGCAAAAAGTTAAACATTTCTTTGGTTAATGCAGGGTAGATGAAGAGACTAGTAAATGCAAGTAAAAATTTTGTGCTTCTTATGATCAAGAAAAAAAAATGATAATGATAATGAATCTTTTGAAGGTTGTGATGATAAATTAAAATCTGATTTGTTTGATGTGGTAAGCAAGAATGGCGAGATGTTTCAGGAACCAAAGGGGTTACCTCCCAAGAGGGGAATTCAACATGAGATACAGCTGCAGCAGGATGTTCCACTTCCAAACATTGGCATGTATCTCATGTCAATCACAAAGAGTATGGAAACCAAAAAACAAATCCAAGAATTGTTGAACAAAGGTATCATACGCTCATCTACTTTGCCATGTGGTTCACCCATTGTCTTGGTGCCAAAGAAGGATGGGACTTGGCGCATGTGTGTGGATTTCCATGCACTGAACAAAATAGCAGTAAAGAATCATTATCCACTCCCAAGAATTGATGATTTGCTTGATTAATTGAGGTATGCAAAGTATTTCACTAAGTTAGACTTACAAAGTGGTCATCGTCAAGTTAGAATAACTGAAGAGGACATTTGGAAAACCACATTGAAAACTAAACAAGGATTGTTTGAGTGGCTTGTTATGCCTTTCGGTCTTACCAATGCTGCTCCAGCTACTTTCATGAGAGTTATGAATGATGTATTGAGACCATTTCTAGATGACTTTGTCATTGTTTACTTAGATGATATTCTCATAGTCAGCAAACCCAGAGATGAACATGTCATGCATGTGAACAAAGTACTCAATGTCTTGAGAAAAGAACGGTTGTTTTTAAAGATGTCAAAGTGTGAATTTGACAAGACTTCTTTAGTGTATTTGGGACACATTGTTGGGGGAGGTGAGCTGAAGATAGACCCCTCTAAGGTTGAGGTCATTCTGAATTGGCCCAAGCCCAATACAATTACAGAGGTAAGAAGCTTTCTTAGGGGAACACAATATTGGAGGAAATTTATTCATATTTTTTTCTTCCATTACAGCTCCACTACATGCATTGACTAGTGTCAAGAAAGTCTTCCATTGGGGAGATGTACAATAGAAATCATTTGATGCTTTAAAACAAAAGATCAGTTTAGCACCGGTATTGGCTCTTCCGGATCTTAGTCAACCATTTGAGATTCAAACAAATGTTAGTGATTACACCATGGGAGCAGTTCTTATGTAGCATGGTAAGACCATTCCATTTCATTATGAAATTTTTAATGGTGATGTGACTAACTATCCCACTTATGACAAAGAACTTTACACATTGGTAAAAAGTGTCAAAAAAATTGAAAAACTACTTGATGGGGAAGGAGACCATTATCCATACAGACCATCAACCATTGCAGTACTTACAGTCACAGTGAAAGTTGCAGCAATCACGACACTTCAAATGGATTGGTTTTCTACAACAGTTTCATTTGGTTATCTAGTACAAAAAGGAATCTATAATAAGGTACCTGATATACTTTCTAGGCCTATTGTAAATTCATTTATTATACTCAAGCACAATTCAGTTTTACATGAAAGTTACATTGAGAAATATGCATATGATAATGACTTTCAAGATGCATATGCAAGCTTGAGGCAAGGAAACCAAATTGAAGAGTTAGATTACCATGTGCATAACAGTTTGTTGTATCACTTGGGCAAGTTATATATTCCGTAGGGAGAAATAAATAGTATCATAAGGGAGGTGCACACTTCATTGATTGATCGACACTTTGGTGTAGCCAAGACAATAACTAATCTCCAAAGGTATTGTTATTGGCCACACATGTTTGATAATGTATCTTGTTTCATTAGCGGATGTTCTTTGTGTGCAACAAGTAAGCCTAGAAATAGGAAACTAGGATTTTACACTCCACTTCTGGTACCTTCATGTCCATGGGAGAATATCTCAATGGATTTTGTAGGAGGTCTTCCATTGTCAAAGAAAGGTCATGATTACTTGTATGTAGTTGTAGACAGGTTCAACAATATGTGTATTCTAACACCATGTAAAAAGCAAATTACAATTGAACAAAAAACTCATATTTTCTTTCAAGATATTTGGGTTCGTTTTGGTCTTCCTACTTCCATTGTAAGTGATTGAGATTCTCGATTTGTTGGGAAATTTTGATCAAATTTGTGGGATACGATGGACACTAAGTTGAAGAAGAGTACAACCTTTCATCTACAAACAGTTGGAAAAACCGAGGTGGTCAACATGACAGCCATTCATCTTCTTAGAGGATATTGCAGCAAACATTCATTGTGAGATGGACAATTGCATTACAACAGTAAGCATTCCTCCACAAACACATTGCCATTTGAGGCATGTTTTGGGTACTTGCCAAGAACGCCATTGGACTTCATCTTTGAGAAATATGTTGCCATTGATGGTCATAGTGACATCGATAAGGCAAGGAAGTTCACTGAGCAAATTCAGTTGACACATCACTGTTGCGGGAAATTCTCCCCTAAGGTTCTTGGGTGAAACCTTAGCAGACGGAAGATTATCTAAGTTAAGAAACACACACACATACAACCGTTTATGCTATAAATAACTACTTCTAGGGCGAGATGGGCATACCTGATGTCCTACGTTTGGGTAGTTACTCAAGGGTGCAAACCCTTCTTCACGTCCCTTCCGCTCCTTGGTCCTGTAAAAACCACAATTCCACAAACTACAACAGTATATGGACAAGATTTTACATAAAAAATGATCTTTATTTTATATGAAAAGATGAGTTAGTTACAAACTTATAAGCATCTATTTAAGTATGAACTTCGCATATAAATATCATTAACACAAAGAAAAGAGCGTTTCGGGAACAAGACGTGTTTATTTATTAGATAAGTAAAATAATATGAACCAAGAGCAATATCACCTGAATCTGCTTCTGCAGGCTCCAAGCTCAGCCTCCTTCTGGATCTGTCCCGCCTCAAGCCACTAGTAGGTCACCCTCCATTACTCTCTCCAAGATGTGATGGGAAAAATGAACATCCAAACACAAAGGAAACAAAGGTTTCCTATACAAGATGGGGGAAGTGCAGGAGGCACAAAGGGTCTTCAGACCTGATCAGGGGGATAGAAAATCAATATAATAACTTTGCTCAAAAATTTCTCCTCTTTAGGCCTCCCCCATGATGTCTTTTTATACCAACTCCAAGGTAGTTTTTTAGTTAGGAATTGGTTGGGGACAGTTGAGGCCATGGGCACTAACAGGTGATCAGCAGGTGAAACCCGCGATCTCCACCCGAAAATAAGGAGTTTTATAATTTTTTAAGTGTTTTAATACATATACGCGGGTTGAGTATATATGAACCCGCGTATACACGTGTTTAACTCAGGGCAATGTCGCGTACAGGGAATAAA
Source organism: Pinus taeda (assembly GCA_000404065.3). NCBI lineage: Eukaryota > Viridiplantae > Streptophyta > Pinopsida > Pinales > Pinaceae > Pinus > Pinus taeda. The sequence continues at coordinate 365,780 of APFE030304056.1, forward strand.
ACACTGTTTTTTAGATTTTGGACCAGGTATGGAAGGAGGGGT
>APFE030304064.1:9970-34997 GCA_000404065.3 Pinus taeda
AGACGGAGTTGGAGGGGAAGAGAGGGATGAAAGAAGAAAGATTCAAGGAGTGATAAAAGGAGACAGAGGGAGTGATAAGGGAGAGATGGAGAGAGATTTTGTATGTTTGGGGGTGTGATAAAGAGGCACAAAAAGAGACATGGAGAGAATGAGGGAGAGAAGGAGAGAGAAAGAGAGGGGGATGGATATAATAAAAAAGTTGGATGGTGACGAGAGAGAGAGAAAGAGAGGAAGAGATTAAGGGAGAGAGAGGAAGGAAGAGAGAGAGGAGGTGAGAGAGTAGATAGTGTGAGGGTACGATCCAAATCTAAATAAAAATGCAACAAATTACAAATATAGGCATAAATATAGAGATACGACAGAAATAACAATGGAATATCATAACGCTGAAATATGTTTACAAAAATAATGGATACAAACTAGCTGAGATGATGGTATCTTATATCTCACAAGAGATATGGTTGCTACGTGCGTCTAAAATGTGTTAAAATGAGTCTCGAGGGCCTACTTATTATTAAACAACAATATAAAACCCTAAATAACGAAAACCCTAACACCACGAGATGTAATGCCAAGAATTTTTGGGCCATGTTGTGGTTAGTTGCGAGACCAACTTCCGAGGGTTGTAACATGGTCACATTATATTCGTTTAGAACGTAAGATACCTTGTTGGAAAGGCCTCTCCGAGTACTACAAACTTTATGGCAAGTTGTGGTGGACCTAAAAAATATCGTATAGGGGATCAAACTGCTAGGGAACTTTAGGACCTGAAAAACTACTAAAAATAGTAAATGTTGTAATAAACAAAGAAACATATGAGACCAATTTGAGGTCCAGGTGGAATAGGTGGGTGGCCACCAATATCCACCTCAATTAGTCCTCCCCCCTTAGGAATCAATGGTCCCCATTGTGTGCAGATCCTCAATGAGGCGACGAAATTTGTGTTGAATGTGGTCCCTACTAAACCACTTTCCCTCATGAAGGAGTTTCCATACTTTGACAACTCGATATAGCAAGATCCTCTCTTGGTGATTTTTATTAATTACTGTATCCATGATTTGATAATTTGTGCCTTGTTTCATGGAGTCTAGGTTCAACTATGTTAGCGTTAGTTTCTCTGCAATGTTGGATGTGTTGAGCAGTGGTGGGAAGTATGGCCAAACGCGATCTACATTGAACACTAGGTGCAAAAAAAAGAGCGAGGGAATGTTTAGATTGAAGGAGTTTTCCCTTACAACCTTGGTGATGGTGTATGGTGCATATGAGAGTGGGAAAAGCTTGAGGTTGGGTTGAGTGAAACACTTCTTCTACAAATGTAGCCGAAATTGTCACCTACCTAGAACTTAAGTGGAACCCACTATTGATCATGGTGCTACATTTACTTAGCATTTCCTTTATCCACTATATCATGGATGTGCTTCCGGATGTGTTGAATGCATTCAATGAACCTTTTAGCCTTGTATAATTTGGGCTAGACGTGAGTCGAGTCTCCCTAAGTAGTTGCAAACCAAATGACCATATCAGTGAGACATAGTGGCTTAAATTCTAGCCCAACCTGAAAGGGGATATGGCCCATTGAGCTATGGAGAGCTCAGTTGTAGTTGTGTTGGACATAGGGGAGGATTTCATCACATGTGTGTGGATGCTTTGAGTTGTACATGCGCAGAATGTGTATGATCATTATGTTGATGACCTTTGTTTGGTCATTAGCTTGGGGACTTAAATTCATGGACTTAGTAAGCTTGGTATCTGGCATCGACCAAATACTTGACCAAAATCACTCATGAATCTGTTGTCCCGATTTGAGACAATGCACTGTGTGTTCCCAACATGTACCCACACTCACTCAAAGAAGATATTAACAGTGGTCTCTCCTGTGATACTCGTCTTACAAACTGCCATAATGGCCATTGAATGAAGGATTTTTCTTCTTATGTGAACTCCTTAGTAAGAATTTAGGTGATGTTCCACGCTTACGAGATGAAGAGCAACCATTAGATATTATTGCTGGATAAAAACCACAATATAATGGTGTTCAAGTAGAAATTAGGAAGTAAACTCGTAATCATTGTGGTTGTTTTTATTGTGAAAATTAATTTACTTCTAATTTATTTGACACATTAATAACATGGTTTTGGAGTTTGAAATAAGCATGTTCACATCAAATAGGCGTAGACGGAACTGCCATACTCAAGAAGTTCATTCTGCACCACATCTACTTTATGAGAAAATGGATTGATTTATATGATAAAAAGAGGGAAGAATTTTTAGAAGCAAGGAGACAATTTAAGAGATCAAACCCAAGGAATACCCCATTTCCCATTGATCATCAAGTGGAATGGGGAAAATATTAAACACTAGAATGGGTTAGTGAACAAATTCAAAATGAAATAAAATATTTATGTATAGATTCAAAGATAAAAAAATAAATAAAAAAAAATCAAACCAACTTGTATAGAGGATGTGAAATAAAGGTAGAGTTAGAATTTTACCGAGTTTTGTTTCATTTCAGTTTTGACACTATTAACTATTTTAATATTCATCATTGTATTTGTTTTAACCAAAACAAATGTTCTTTCACAAGTAAGGAAATATCTAGCAATGTGGGCATATGGTCAAGATTATCATGTAGAACGTGTACATGTAAAGAGACAATCATTTGATTGCGGCATCATGGTTGAATTCAAGCAATCCACTTGATGAAGATCTAAAGATAAGAGTATTATTGAAGGGAATCTACAATAATTTGGGAAAATTAAAATTTGGTATCTAGAACTTGACAGTACACAAAGATATGATACCCATAGTGGACACTTTTCCATATATTGGTCAAAGTTCCTATCGAAGGATAAGGAGCCGTATCTTCTACCAATTCATTGTGATAGTGATCAACATTCTATTAATACATTGTTTGTTATGAATATAGAAATGTGTTTATTAATCAATAAAATTATTATAACATACGTCTAATATATGTATGTACTCGTTCATGTGCAGATATTTTTATAAGGATATTCTAGACCCAAAATGGATATTTGTCATACATTATCATCTAAGATTAAGACACGTATTTGATCATGCATTAATGGATACTAAGAAAAAAATTATGGCCAACAAAATGAGAGAGAGGGATTAGAGAACATGAAATAAATTGACATCCATGGCGATTCAGGAGATGGTTATGTGGAGGCACAAGAAGACAAAAATACATAGTTACATGATGTTACGAAAGACAACAACATGGATGATATAGAAAAAGATGTTCTAAATACATCTACTAAAAATATGGATGGTCTAGAGTGAGATTTCAATGATGATGAAGATGATCCAAGTTAAGACGAGGATGATTATAATATTAACTACTTGAAATATCATATGAACCTTGAAATGATACAATTGACAATGATACAATGGATGACATGGATGCACACAGTGATGTTAAGAACATAAATTCGAATTTTTCAGAAACTTTCCATGTTTAAAAAATGATGATTCTTATTGCCTAAAATATTAAATGCTTCAGTATTATTTGTGTCTATACAAATTACCTATTGCAATATGATTAAATTGTTCAAGGCATGGTACGAATTGATGGCAGAAAAGATTAGAATAAATTGAACGATTCTTCCATTCTTTTATTACCAACATATGTTCATGAAGACATAAAATTTAATAAAATATTAATGCTCATGACTCATAATGATTTGAATAAGAAACTTTGTTAACATCATTAATTTTATATTGTTTTCATTTTAATGTTGGTTGGAATACTCTTACATTTAGTTATTCATCCAGGTCGCCTTTAATTTTTAAAAGATTGATGTGCAAAGTCTATGCTAAGGAAGGTGTTGACTAGTATAAAATGACCTCAACAAAAATTTGTTGGACACACACTCTTAGAAATCAACAAATTTGTTACACTCCACACAAATTTAATGTAAAGAAACACTATAGAATTAGGTACTCTGTCATTCAAGCACTCTCATAACACTCCTAAAAACAATTACTCATTCAATCTACACACATAAAGGAACTGCAAGTCATACTATGTCAAGAAAGAAAATAATTTACAACCACACTAGTTTGAGGGACCAGTCCAAGACTTAAGATATCACACCATCCAAAACAACTGCAATTTATTAAATTACACGCAAAATTAACTCTAACAACAATATTAACAGAAATCACATCAATGAGAAATATTTATGCAATCTGTCATTCAACCACTCTCATAAAACTCCTAAAAAACATCACTCATTAAATATGCACACATAAAAGGAAATGCAATCCAAAGTAGAAAAATAAAGGAAATACTCCACTTCCACACTAAACTGAGGGACTAGTCTAGGACTTCATTTGTCACACCATCGAAAGCCTATTGCTACTAATTAAATTACATAAAAAGTTGAAGATAGCATGAGTAGTATCAAAAATCACATAATTGAGAAATATTTATGCAATATGTCATCAAACTAGTCTCAAACACTCTTGAAAACTATCACTCATTCAATATGCACACATAAAAGGAACTGAAATCCAAACTATAACAAAAGAGAATAATTCAATATGACACTAAAATGAGGGATCTGTCTAGTAATTAAGTTGGCACACCATTCAAAGAGAACTACAATTAAACTTTGTTATTCATTGGGATCCTCCATTGGGCTTGCATCGATAATGGAGTGAATTCTGACCAATGTTGGAGTAACCAAGTGGACGTGCATACACCAATACTGAACCTATGTCACCCCACCCATTTCGTTATGGTACTTTCCTTAGTAACCCCTCTAGCATCCTTGGGTGGGGGCCACTAGGTGGAGCTGACAAGTAAGGCTTCCTCTCAACCAATAGCATATCCAAAAAGATAATGTTGTAGCCGACATCATCCCTCCTTCCATTATCATTTCTAAACAAGGATTTCCAAGATACACCATTCATTGTGCACCACCCCAACTAATGGCATAACTACCAGGATGATCTATCAACCCACTCATCCCAGCCAACGTCATCCCGTGAATCCTTTTAATGAAAGATAACTATTGTAGGCTAGAGCTCTGGACCATGTCAACCTCCTTCCCCTAATCACTTGAAGGGAAATTTGGGAATGTCAATCACAAGTTTCAATGAATAGAGTTCTACCTAGATAAAAGATAAGGTTCATTGTCTCCCTCAATAAGTATAAACCTTCACCTCCATTGTTCAAAAACTTTCCAGAGTTAAATTTTTTTCATGGCTAAATAGGAGAAATATCTTGAGAACCTTGGCATAATGCCCCAAAAGAATCAATAGATTCTTGGTGGATTCTTGGTGGATACTCTATAAAATTGGGTTCAACCATAGGGATGTTAAAAGGATAATGGCATGTTTTTCGTCGGCTTCAATGGCAGTAATATAAATGGAGAGACCACAAATTTATTCAAAATGGGCAAAGGGTTAAGACATGGATATGCATTGTCTCCTTTGTTATTGATATTAATTATGCTTGCTTTCCGCAAAGGACTTCATGCTATGAAGGAAACATGTGCTAGGGATGCAGGATGTTCAGAAATAGTATGTTATCACATCTACTATTTGTAGACATTAAAGTTTGTGTAGGAAAGGAAATAAATGAAGGGGAATCCTTTCACAAGACCTTTCATAGGTTTAACATGGCTCCTAGTCTTTATATAAACAATCATAAATCTAATCTAATTTCAAATGGGGGAGACTCAATAGAGATGAAATTTATAACGTCCTTCTTTGGGGGAGGATTCAATGTTTTCCAGTCCACCTCCCTGCCACGTGTCAGAATATGGATGTGATTGCTCTGAAAAAGCCAATACCAATTCCTAGGAAAAAGTGGTGCGAACAAATGAAAATTTCCTATAATGCAGTAAATCCCTCCAAACCCGCAAGACAGAAAATTCCAGTAGCCAGGAGAACCGGGATTCCACCCGAGATAACTTTTTCACCCCGACTATACCTGGACTGAAGAAAGGAACAAAAGCACTCCATTAGAAAAGGAAATCTGGATACCATGACCATCACCCTAAATAGTAGTGAAATCTGGCTCGCCATGCTCAATTAATAATTTCCTACCTCGCAAGCCAAATAATCATACAATTCCTTGTCCTATGCAGCTTGATCCAATCCATATTTATTCTACACTCGGAATTGATCACTCCTTCGTTGGCCAACAGATCAGCAAGTTTATTGGCCTTCCTCTGGACATGATTGAAGCTAACCATTCGAAGGCATTGGAGATGTTTATGGATTCTCTGATAAACTTGTATAAGTCTCCAATGTTTTGAAACCCTTTCAGGTGCTATTCCATAGCTGATTTTCTTAACTGCATTTATAGAAATCTCAGAGTTTGCTTCTATGAGAACGTTGGAGCTACGATTGAGTTTAAGCAGCTCCAGACATTGTTCCATCGCCATTAATTCAGCCATGTTGTTGGTGGCTATTCCTAAATGGCAGTGGAAAGTGAAAATTATTTTTCCTTCTTCATCTCTTAACACCCTCCATAACCTACTCTTCCGGGGTTGCTTTTTGAAGCCCCATCTATGTTGCATTTTAGATAACCCTTTGGTAGAGGATGCCAGAATTCCTTCTCCCTTTCCATCACTCTCACCTCTTTACTAAGACCCGGAGAGTGATCTCATGAATTCCCAACTGCTTGAGAGTTCTCAATTCATGCGCAGTGGGAGGATTCGAAGGGGGACTATGCCCGGTGGTGGAGACAGTCTCCTTAATCTGCTTCAAGATTAAATCCATTATGCAAATGGCAATAGTTTTTTCATTCTTGAAAATTCTTTTATTCCATTCCTTCCAAACATTCTAGATAATGAAGCTTGGTGTTAAGGTTCAGGCCAAATTAAGGATGTCATTCTCAGCAAAGTTTTTCCTCCAATTGTTCAGGGTATTAATGATGCTTCCTTTATCTCTGTCAGTCTATTGAAAAATGATATTGAAAGAATCCCACAACTAGTTGATATAGATACAGTTGTTGAGAATATTCTCTATTGTTTCATCTTGAGCCTCGCATAATGGGCATCTAGAGGGCCCCATAAACCCCCTCTTCTGAATTTTATCCCAAGTTAATATTTTCTTGTGGTGAACTAACCACATAAACAACTTTATTTTACTCCATCCTTGGTGGCTCCATAGTTTTTTCCGGGACTTTGCCAAAATGCAGGGATCAAGGTTAAGGGAGATTCTTTTTGCTTCATGGATGTTCAAAATACCTTCTTTGTTCTGACCCCATCTTAACTCATCCTGCCCATCTGCGACCAAAATATTTCTCTGTTCTAAAACTTTCATACGCTCCTCCGCTTTTGGCTTTCAGGGGCCTTCCCCTCTGCATTCCATTTTCCTCCAGCTTCTCCCTTTCTCAGTGTTATGAGGAGGATTCCAAAAATCCCCGACCTTTAATAGTCCTTGGGAATCCGTTTCCTGCTTGATGCTCATAAAGTCCTCCCTTAACAACATTGGTTCTTGTTGCCATTTATCTTCCTAGAAGAGAGCTTGATCCCCTGTTTTGATTTCCTAGAAGCTGTTCTGAACTAGGCTTCTATTATCCTAGGCTTTATTCCAGATGTGAGAGCCTTTTATGTTCCCTGACATTCTAATGAGATTTCTTGTTTGCCAGGAGTTGGCATATTTTTCTTTCCAGGATTTTGCCCATTGCGCCTCTAGTTCTTTAACCCATCTCCACCAGAGTTTGGCTCCTAGAACATTACTTAGAGTCTCTTGATCATCTAAGCCTAGGCCTCCATGACTTTTGGGTTTACATATTTTATCCCAAGAAACTAGGGCCCATTTCTTTTTTGTCTCCTCCTTACCCCAGAGAAGGTCTCTCTGAATTTTCTTGAGTTTCTATGAAACCCCTTTGGGGGCTGGCAGGGTTGAAAGAAAGAAAAGCATGATGGATTGAAGAACACCCCTCATCAAATTCAATCTGTCAGCCAGGTTCAACGCTCTAAAAGTCCATCTTTTGATCTTGTCTTACATCTTGTTGAGCACTGGTTCCCAGATACTTTTGTGCAAAGGTTTATCTATAAAGGGGATTCCCAAATACTTTGAAGGGAGGACCTTCCTTTGGAAGCCAAAAATTCTGGAGATATTCCTTTGAATAGCAATGTTAGTGTTAACGAAAAAATGTTAGATTTGGAGAGGCTGACTTCCATACCTGAAGCCAAGGTGAAGTCATTTAAGATTTTTTTGTACACTTTAGCTTCCTTGACAGTGGGGATACCCTTCAACATGGTATCATCCACAAATTGTTGATGAGTCAAAGCTTGGCCGTTCTCCATTAATTGAAGGCCCTTAATCTTTTTTGAAACTTTAGCAGTTTTAATGGTACGACCCAGTCCTTCCATCATGAGGATGAAAAGAAAGGGAGAGACAGGAGCTCCCTATCTGAGGCCTCTGGAAGGAGTGAAAATCTATGAGGGCATGCCATTCACAAGAATTAAAAGGCTCGGTGAAGTCACCATAGCCATAACACATCTGATCCAGTCATGATCAAACCCAAAAGTGGAAAGGACCTTTTTGATGTAAATCCAGTTCACCTTGTCATATTCTTTTGCAATGTCTAATTGCATGATCATACCGGCTTAATTCTTGCTAGTGAGAGGGTGAACAACCTCGTGGGCCTGAATAATATTTTCCAGGATTTTCCTTCCTTCCACATAACCATATTGTTTTCCAGAAATCAAAGAAGCGAGAATAGGTTTGAGTCTGTTGGCTAGGATCTTAGAAATGATTTTCTAAATGACATTGCGTAAAGAAATGGGTCTGAACTTATCAGGAGTTAGGGCTGAGACATGTTTGAGGACCAGGGAGATGAAGGAGGTGTTGAGGGCTATCAGAATGGATCTGCTTCTTTTGGATTCCTCAACCACATCCAAAATATCCTATTTGACCACATTCCAGAAGGCTTTGAAAATGTCCACATTAAAACCATCTGGGCCTGGAGCTTTGCCATTCTGCATCTCTTTGATCACCGTACTAACCTTTGCTTCAGTTACTGGTTTGTTTAGCTTAAAGTTGTCTTCTCTAGACACCATCCTGGGAATATTCTTTATAATTTCCTTGATGTGATGGTCTCTGTCTAGATTTTTTTCTTTTGTCATACCTCTGAAATGATGTACCATCACAGCTTCAATATTCTTGTGCATGGTCTGAAGCTCCCCATCTTCATTCGATATTGAGGAGATCCTGTTGTGCATTATGTTGGCTATGGCGGAACGATGGAAAAACTTAGTGTTCCGTTCACCTTCTTTGAGCCATTGAACTCTAGACTTTCTTCTCCAAAAAATTTCCTCCTCATTGCATAAATTATCCCATTCAAGATTGAGTTTTTCAGCTTTCTCATTTTTGGATTTATCAAAACCTTCTGAGGTCATTGCTTGGTTTAGTTCCTACATTTTGATCTCTACTAATTTTTTGTTTGCAAAAATGTTACCATAATCCTTCTTGTTCCAATCTTTGAGTTTGATTTTTATGTGCTGAAGCATTTTATGGAGGAGGAAAATTTTGGAGCCCTGAACCTGTAGATCTTCAAACCACCAATCCTTAATGTTGTTGATAAAATCTGGGTGGGAGAGCCGAATATTTTCAAATCTAAAAGGTATGTTCTTGGGAGCATCAATTACATTTATTTCTAATTGAATTGGCCAGTGATCAGAGCCTCCAAATGGGAGAACACTTGCAGATATTTTCTGAATATGTGAGCATCAACTTCTCAGAGATCAAAATTCTGTCTAACTTAGAGGTGACCTGAGCATTGTCTCCTCTTTTGCTATTACAAGTGAAAATACCATTTTGCATTTCAGAGTCAACCATCTTCATGTCTTCCGTGAAAGAGTTGAATCCTGATGAATCTCTACTGAGGATTCTGGTTCCTCTTTTTTTTTCTGAAAGAGATTTTATCATATTGAAGTCTCCTCCAATGACCCAAGGGATTTCTTTATGTCTGCTTCTGAGATCTACCAGGGAGTTCAAAAATCTAAGTTTCTAGTCGATTCTCTGAGGACCATAGACATTCGTAACCAGGAAGGTGTCAGACATCCCCAATGGTTGAATGGTAGCTGATAAGTAATTTCTCATAGCCTCCGCATCTACAATGATGACTTTTTGGGGGTTCCAAGGAGTGAGAATGCCCCCCGCTGTGTTTTCTGCTTTTACTTCTAGAAACTCAAATTTACTGAGCCATTTTCTATGGATTTGGTTGATTTTCGGAATGCAACATTTTGTTTCTTGAATGAAGATTATATCCGACATTGTGAGTTTCATTTTGTTACTTAGCATTCTCTATTTTCTTTTACTACCTAGACCTCTTATATTCCATGAGATGAACTTCATAGTTAAAGATTTGTAAAGGAGTAACTGGTTAGATCTTTCATCTTACCTGAGTCTATCATTAGCTTTCCACACTCTATAAGGAGCTCATTTTGCTTCTTTCTACCTCTCTTCTTTCCTGGATTTCTGGTTGCTAATCTGGGACTTAGTTTCATTGTTTTCACCCCTCTGTGCGCCTGTTTGTGGATGTTCTTACCTTGTTCCTAAGTTTTCCATAAGAACAACTACTATATTCTGTTGCATTCATCTTGGGGAAGAGAATCTATTCCTCCTTCGGTTCCTTGCAACAGGAATCCTTCCAGATCCAAGTTTTCCTTGTCGAGGATTTCTTGTAGTTCATGCTCTTTCGGATCTGTTTCACATTGAGTCATTTCTTGGTCCATATCGATTTTTGTTTCAATTCTCATTGCTTCTTTTGGAGAGTCAATGGCCAGAGAGAGATTTAAGTCCTCTTGCTTTTCTTTTCCTTTAGCCTCTTCCTCTGGATCTTGATTTTCTCTCATGATTTTTTCAGTCTCTTCTAGCACTTTAAACTTATTTTGACTTCCTTTTTGCTCCTCAGTATGTTGTTGTTTTGATCCCTTTTTTCCTCCCCTTCCTTTACTGGCCACTTTCTCAAAGCTTTCGGTGTCCTTCGATGTATTGATTTTTTCTTTGTTGTCTTCTTTGCTGGGAGGGCAGTCTCTTAACAAATGGCCATGTTCATGACATCTCCGGCATCTGAAGAGAAATGCTCGTAGTCAACTGCCTGCACCCACTCCTCATCCAAAACTTCCAAGATAACTTTGTCCGGAAGTGCTCTTGATAGGTCCATTTCCACACAGATTCTAGCAAAGGACGTATATTTTCCCCTTCTTGTGGTTTCAGAAGCTTTAGTATAGCATCCTAGTTTATTGCCAATGGCAGCCAATGATTCAGTTTACTAATAATCAAGAGGTAGCGAGTAGAGCCGTACCCAGATAGAACTGAAGAGAAATATCCCTCTCTGGGACAAAGTTCATTTTCCAGGGCCTCATATAGAGACCTGCTACATCAAAAAAATAGGATCCTCCTTCAAATATTCTGTCTTTGTCTTCGATGTTGGAGAACACTACTGTGAAGAATCCTTTTGACCCCAGATGTAGGTCAGTGCTTCCTTTGGGCTTCCAATAATACTCGGGGAGTGATATCTACTTTTCGTTTACAAGGTCCTTTTAGTTTTTTGTTTCTTGGCCCCAGGCTTTTGTCTTCTTCGAAATTGTCCTTTGTGCTACTATTTTCTCTTGCTCTGGGCCCATCGATTTCTTTTTCGTTGTTGTTGATTCTGTAGTTCCTATCATTTTTACTATTTCCCGTAGGTCCCTTGCTCCCACTGGCTACTGCATCTTTGTAGGAGGGAGCCGCTCCCTCCCCTTACATTCTCCATACGAATCAAACTCTGCTTGCTGAGAAACCCTGACCACCGCGTTTCTTCTACTCCCCGCTTCCGTCAAATCATGCAGAGAATGCACTCAGCCCTAATTATGTTATATGCTTACTCTATTCTCTTACTCTTTCAGTGTCTGTGTATTTCACAATCTCATCGATCTGTTGCATAAGATAACATAGGCACACCCCAGCACTTGAGTCTGTAATGCCTTCATTATTTCACTGAGGTCATCTACAGGTGATTTCATATCAAGTGGCATGAGAGCAACTAGGTTGTTAAGGTTAGACAGGCTTGTGCTAGATTTTGTTGTTGGATGCCAACTAGATCAAATCTCAAATTAGGAGAAGGAGAGTTGGTTAAAACTAACTCAGAAACTATAAGAGTTTATTCCAAGATGAAAATGTCAAAAGAAAGTCCCTTGGGACTAGACCCACAATTTATGGATAGCTTCCTCGCCATGAGGTCCATGGTAGAGGAAATGTATAGGGACTTTAGGAAACATAAAGATGAAGATTCATTAGGCTTGAAACAAGATAAAGGAGAAGAAGAGTCTCTTCTCCATGACCACTCAAAAGGCAAAGGGAAAGAAGAAAACTTTCGCACACCTCCTAATAGCCCTAAAAATGAAAAGAAAAAATCTTTGATTAAATTAGATGTTAAATTTGATTTACCAATATATGGTGGAGATATTAATGTAGAGAAGCTAGATAATTGGAACAAACAAATTGATGTTTATTTCCAAGTGCAGAGTATTGACTCAGAAAAGAGTAAGATTCAGTTGGCCAGCCTACACCTCAAGGGAATTGCCTTGGTATGCTGGGAAGGCAAAACACAAGCTCACATGAAGAAACATGGTAAGATTATTTCTGTCTCGAGTGAATTTGTTTCTGCAATCAAAATGTAGTTCTATCCACTAGCTTACATGCAACAAGCCATGATGAGCTCGTAAACTGTTTTCTAATCGAAAAGGCAAAGTGTACAAGGTTAAACCCAAGAATTTAGGAAAGGAGCTTTGATTCAAGGAATTTCTTTAGATAATTCGAGAAGCACATAATTCTCTAATATCAGGACACTTTGGGGTAAGTAAAATGGTTGCACAACTGCAAAGATTTTGTTATTTGCCTAAATTGAATGAGACAATTTCTGGACATGTAAGAGGGTGTACTATGTGTGCTAAAAGCAAGTGCAGCAATAGAAAACTAGGCTAGTACACTCCACTACCAGTTCCTTCTCATCCCTGGGAAAGTGTTTCCATGGCGTTTTCTGGAGGACTACCTATATCTAGGAAAGGTCATGACTATTTATTTGTTGTTGTGGATAGGTTTAGCAAAATGTGTATTTTGATACCTTGTAATAAACATATTATAGCTAAACAAACTGCAAAGTTGTTCTTTCAGTATATATGGGTTCATTTTGGATTACCCATTGCCATTCTATCTAATCGAGACACCCAGTTTGTTAGGAAGTTTTGGTCGATTCTATGGGAACTGATGGACACCAAACTGAACAAAAGCACAACCTTTCATCCACAGATAGATGGCCAGACAAATGTGGTCAATAGGACAGTGATCCAATTTCTCAGAGGCTATTATAGCAAGCATCCCAAACTTTGCAATGAACATTTGTGTTATGTGGAGCATGCTTACAACTAAGAAATACATTCTTCTACACAGAGATCTCTTTTTGAGACCTGTTTTTGTTTCACACCAAGATCTCCCTTGGATTTTGTTTTTGGACAAGGCAACCAATTTCATTGAACAAATCCAAGAGATTCCCTAGGAAGTATAGGAACAGCTAGAAAGGAGCCAAGCCAAGTACAAGGCAAGGCATGACAAGCATTGAATGGAGCATAGTTTCCAAGTTGTTGATCAGCTCTAGCTGTATATCAGCAAAGACAGAATGTAAGGTGAAGGTAAAAAGTTAAAGCCAATAAGGTATGGACCTTTCAATCTACTTGAGAAAATTGGTGAGAATGTTTTCTGCCTTGATTTACCAGCTTACATGCACATCTACTCAGTCATTAATGCAGATAGCTTGAGACTATTTGAACCTTCATTAATTAAAGATCATGAAGACCAAAGTCAATTCCCTCCTATTGATGATATGTTACCTGAATATCTCAATCACTTGCAGGAAGACACAGTTCTGGATAGGAAGGTGAGGATGATGCGTAGGGGAGATGTTGAGTACCTCAGGATTGGACTTAAGGGTTCAAAGCCAAGTAGTGCAAAGAGGATAGAGATTGGACAAGTGAGACAACTATACCCTCACTTAGTCGATGTTTGAATACCAACTTTTTCAGTGGGAAGGCAGTGATCTGAATTGGATCCTTAAACATTCTCTATGTTTTTATGACTGTTTCAAATTATTTCAAGCTTCAATATCTTATGGATATCGGGCTTATTATAAATAACCTCTAAACAATTGCAATCTATGGTCAGCATGGAACAACGAGGACCCTGAGTCAAAGTGCGCAGACCTTTGGCCCATGGTGACTGCGCATTGGAAAAAATTGAAAAACGGGAGATCAAATCCAACAATAGAAGTAGTTTATGATACGCAATTAGCATTGAAGCGCATATCGTAGGGCATCCCCCTCGATGAAGGAAAGCCCCCCTAAGCGCTCGGTCACGAGGAAAAGCATAAAACCATACGGAAATCTCTTATTCTGTTAGAAGGCGAGTCTCACGCTAAAATCGTAGGATATCAAAAGGTCTTCAAGCAGTAAGCGGGTTCGACTGAGTCCCACTCGATGCCATACACTGGGTGACACACATCTAGTAGATGAGTGAGAAAAATAGTCACATCATGCGAGAGAAGATCATGCTACTTACCCACTCGATATGGACGGGGTTTGTAGGAACTAGAGGCTCTAGATCAATGACGAAGAATTGATCTGATGGATGACTAGATTCGACGGGGGAATAGGCTGAGTCATATAAGGTTTGAGGTTCGACATGACTACTGAGCTAGTAGAGGTATCAGTTTCATAGGAAATCTTGGAGCAACGGAAATAACGACTGTTCAAAGAGAACTGACACTCATTTTGTAAGGAAATAAGTGGCCACCTCACTATGAATGGTTATACAGTGATGATGATGTAGAGCGGGGGAATTCCAGCTAGCAAAGGCAGGAGATCCGGAGAGTCAGGAAGCAGAAACAAATAGTTGGGGAGCAGTTTGGCTTTAAGCCATGAATAGACAAAGAGTGAAGGCAGGTAGGGAAAGAGAAGAAGAAAGTCGAGAGGCAAGAAAGAAGTGAATTGCAGAGAATAGAGAAGTCGAGTTGACCTGGAGAGCAATGTTAGCATCGAGTAGACAGACACAGAGAAAGTCTAGGAGTCTGTGAACTCCAGAGAAGGCTTGAGAGGTTCAAGCACCTCTTTTGTGTATACTTGTCAGGTATTGAGTACCAAATTGGACTCTTACCACTGAGACTAGTTGAGCTCGATATTCAGTAAGGGGAGTCTATGTACTTTAGGGACGTGGGGAATCCAAGTATAATCGCACTGATCATATATCTGTTAAGTGAGACTCAAACTAAGTTCCTTATTGTAAAAACTCTACTTTAGGACATAATAGAAAGGCCACCAATGAAGGCTGGACCAGGAGACGTAGCCCAGGAGGATTGGGTGAACTTCTTATTAAATTTGTTGTCTTTGCATGTTTTCTTACTATGTTCTCTTACTGTTTCAGTGCCTATGTATTTCACAATTTTATCGATCCGTTGCGTAAAATACCATAGGCACAACCCAACACTTGAGTCTGTAATACCTTCATTATTTTTATGAGGTCATCTACGGGTGGTTTCAGATCAACAATTTTGAGAACTATTATAAAATTAAATTTGACTAAAAACTAAACATTTAAATTCATCTAAAACAAAATAGCTATATTAACTAAAATAAAATCCTTAAAATGGATTTTATACATTATTCCACAACTCTACTTCTTAATTAAGGAAAACAAGTAAAACCTTGCACAATATGTTTTCACCTCAAAATCTAGGAGAAACTAAAAATGTTTTAAAAAAATTTGCTACAAACACATATATTCATCTTAAAAAAAAATTAAGGTTTATTTTGAACTAACAAACAACCTAATGTTGACAATCTCAAATCTAGGAAGGAAATCGCGATGGAATTCTAATCGTCTCTGAATCTTGCAAAAGGAAATTATTGATCAAACATCACTTCAAAATAGTTTCACATTATCAATAGATCAACAACTTGCCACAATTTTTATATAATTGCAACACTGAATCTTTGAGTTTTTATGTATTTAAATAAGCTATATTATAGAGTGACATTATTAGCAAAAAATGTGGTGTCAAAACTAGGAGGCCAAAAACCACCAATAATAAAATTGGCTATTTTACCTCAATTTGATTTCAATTATTAATTTTATTTTATTTTTTATTGAGCCAATTTAATATGCTATTATATCATTCAAAAATATAATTTAAACAATACAAAATTACACATTATTTTTTCCCTTTAAAATATGTTTATCCTAGAATAAAACGTGATACATCTCAGTTTATATTAGATCTATAATTAACATAGATTTATGTTGATTAAATAATTAAATCAAAATATTTGAATAACCTAATTTAACAATAACATCACATTACATTACAATATCTCTTCTATACCTATCCACACACAAACATTAAATAATATCTTTCTCTTTTATTGTATTAAAATTAAACTAAAACAACAACCATTCATACTTCCAAATAAATAATAACAGGAACAAGTAGCTACATGGAAAGTAATTACAACAAGAATTGGTCACCACATTGAAAGTGAATAGAGTATATTGTGTTACAAGTTTCTATCAAGGTACTAAAAATGTTACAATACTTATCACTCTCACAATTCATTGCCTATGTAAAACTTAACAATATTTTTTTCATTTACGAACCCAAAATAATAGATTGGAAGATGAGCAAGTGTGTGATAGAAGTTACCATCATATTAACTTTAAATTGCAAAAATTGATACATGAAAAGGCGAAAGTGCCAAAATAACCCGTAAATAAAACATAGGATGCATAAGGAAATGTGTGCTCTAACCCTCATGACATGTTCTCAAATTCATGGTCAAATGAACATAATTATAGAAAGGGATGTACTCTTCCATTGCAAAGTGATTTGATGATTAATTTTAACCCAGAATGTTGAAATGCTCACGTATCTGTTCAGCGGGTTTCCCTTTCAACCTATCAACAATAGTTTGACACATCTTGTCGAAAAGGTTTGTGACCACTAGGTAGTTGGCAGCCTTCGTAATTTCAAGGAGTATTGCGCGATCATCTACCAGAGCTTTTACAAACTTCTCATCCTATGTTCTGATGACATCGAGTGATACAGTGGGGCATCAAGAACATGGTATCTCCAATATTGAATAACAAGACATAGAATCTTGGCAGAAACGAGAGGTAGAGGAATGGTAATGTGGGTGCCCAAGTCCTCCATAATTCTCTGTATAATGTCTGAAGTTGATGCCACCTCTATTTCCACCTCAAATATTTCACCATCACAACTTTGCAATTTCACAATATCACTGTCATTATTATTGCATAATTCCTTCGTGATAGGATGGTTAATTTATCCATGATTTGAGAAAGTGCAAAGATAGATACGATGAAGTGAAAAATATTGGATTGCTCTCAGATGCTTCTGATAATGGAATTCATAATTTTTTTACAATATTTATATAGAGAGAGGAATTCATATGAATGGAAAAATGAATGATCACGGCCGGTACTCTTTCATATTTGTGGCCGACAAATGTGGGTGTTATGTAATCAAATGGGGCCATTTAGGGCCTTGGTTTACCATGAGATTAGTATTGAAGACATTAAAAGGTCATTGCAGCTACTTTTTCCTTGTTGAGGTAGTTTGTTCCCATTGTTTGGAGCGTGGTCAAATTTTTCATATGATTTTGACTCCTTGAAGTATGACAAAAAAGGTGCATATTTCACTTGATTGGGATTTTTTGAGTTATTGGTTAAGGTTAAAATTTTGACTAGGTGAAATATTCAAACTTGTTAAGTTTAAAGTGGTGATTTTAGTCATATAGTTTTGGCTGCTCATGGTATTAAAGTCCATAGATTGTATGTGATAAAGTCTTTGAAAAGTTTTAAAAGGTTTGGGGATTCCCCATTATACTGTGTCGTGAACACTCTAGATTCATCATATAATTTGTGTAGCTAGTGGTATTAGAGTCCATGAATTACAAGTGATTTGTGGGATACCATGCATGCTTGCATTTAAGTGAGATGATAATAATAATAATAATAAATGGTTTTTCTCACTTTCGGTTTTCCATGGGTTGCTTTATGTTAAAGCATGGTTTTTTTGAAGCCATAGTGATTTCAAGTTGAAATCTATTTCACATGTTGTTGTCATAATTATTTCCTCTCACAATGTCATTGTTGACAATAATATAAAATGTATTAGCTATTTTTTTGACTTCATGTTTTCGAGGTGAAATCTATTTAATGTGTTAATGTTGTTATTAGCTATTTTTTTGAGTTCATGTTTTTGAGGTGACAAAGTATTTTTTAACATAGGACTCATGCTTTATAAGGCTAAGGAAGCATGTATTGTAGTACGATTTCATTATAGCATGGTCTTTGCCTTTTCTTGATCTCTTTTTTCTCTAACAACACTTGTCAAAGAAGCATTAATTTGTTTCCATTATAGCATGGTCCTTTCCTTTTCTTGATCTATTTTTTTGTCTTTCAACAGTTGTCAAAGAAGCATTAATTAGTGTTATATGACATATGACTCATGATTTGTAAGGCTAAGAAGCATGTATTGCATATAGCATGGTCCTTGTTTTTGTTGATCTTTTTTTTTTTCAACAATGGTCAAAGAAGCGTTAATTAGTGTTATATGCTATCTATTGCCTTACATAGTGTTATATGTTTTCTATTGCCTTACTGCGTTTCCTTTGCAACGTCTGGTGCAAATGCTAAATGATATTCATTTGAAACAATAAAATAATAAAATACAGTTCATGTGAGTGGAATAACTCAATTATTGTCCATTTTTCCCCAAACAAATTATGTTTGGTTAAAAAACCTACCTCCACTTACAAGTTGAAT
This sequence comes from Pinus taeda, assembly GCA_000404065.3. Classification (NCBI taxonomy): domain Eukaryota; kingdom Viridiplantae; phylum Streptophyta; class Pinopsida; order Pinales; family Pinaceae; genus Pinus; species Pinus taeda. The sequence continues at coordinate 28,838 of APFE030304064.1, forward strand.
ACCAACTTAGATCTATCTTATAAGCTTAAATCATTGATTTGTTTCTTTATATAAAATATCTATTCTTTTTTTTCTATATAATACTACCTAAGCACCCACGGGGGCTTTGAACCCGTGACCTACCTCAAGGAGTGCCTTAGCAGTACACCTATTCATCATCAATCCAAAGCCCCGTGGGCTAAAATATATATTCTTAATTGATATTCATTTGAAACAATAAAATAATAAAAAAATAGTGCATTTGAGTTGAACGACTCAATTACTCTAGAAAATATTAAAAAAAAAACTCACATGAAAAATAAAGGTAGTAAAAGAAAACTCACATGAAAAAAAGCTGCTAAATTTAAACTGGAAATTCCTAAAATTTTTCATTTTGTTTTTAATTTTAAAATATTAAATTTATCTTTTGAATTAAAAATACAACTTAAATTACAAAAATTGGCAATTTTGCAAACTATTATAAATTTAAATTTGACTAAAAACAAAACATTTAAATTCATCTTAAACAAAATGGCTATATTAACTAAAATAAAATCCTTAAAATACATTTAATAGATAATTACACAACTCTACTTCTTAATTAAGGTAAATAACTATAACCTCTCCATAATATGTTTTCAATTCAAAATCTAGTAGAAACTAAAAAGGTTTGAAAAAAATAGTTACAAATGCATATATTCATTTTTTTTAATTTTTAGCTAATCGTATTAATCATATATAAGAACATGGAAAATATCTCCATTTATTTAAAATTTACTAATTTTTATTATCTTCCTCACAAATTCAGATGCCCTAAACCACATTTTGAAGGTCTAGATCTTAGTTTCAACTAAGAAACAAACTAATATTTAAAATTTTGGATCTATTGTCTACGGCTTCTTTTCCACTAAGGAACAAACCATGGTTCACAATCTCAAATCTAGGAAGGAAATCATGATGGAATTCTAATCAAATTTATAAATGAATCTAAGATTATTTTTAATTAAAATCAATAAAAGTAGTTTTCTTACTTTTAGTCTAAGAAAAAAATGATATACTTGATCACAAAAATTGCATTGGGGTAGGAGAAGATTTAGTCATCTCCAAATATTGGAGAAAGAAATTATTGAACAAACAACAATTCAAAGTACTTTCACATTATCAATTGCTCAACAACTTGCCACAATTTTTATATAATTGAAACACTAAATCTTTGAAAGGAAAATTAAATTAATTGGAATTTTATGTCTTTAAAATAGCTATATTATAGAGTAATACTATTATAAAAAAAGTTGTTGTCAAAACTATGAAGCCAAAAACTATCAATAATAAATTGGCTATTTTACCTCAATTTATTTCAATTATTTATTTTATTTTATTTTTTATTTAGCCAATTTAATATACTAGTATAAAATGATTCCATAGACATGTATGTAATCTCTATAACATTCAAAAACATAATTTAAACAATAAAAAATTACTCATTATTTTTTCCCTTTAAAATAAGTTTACCCTATTATAGAACTTGATACCTCTCAGCTCACATTATATCCATATCCATGATTAACATAGATTTATGAGGATTAAATAATTAAATCAAAACATTTGAATAACCTAACTTAACAATAACATCACATTACATTACAATATCTCTTCTATACCTATCCACACACAAACATTATATATTATCCTTCTCTTTTATTGTATTAAAAATAAACTAGAACAACAACCATTCATACCTTCAAATAAATAATAACAGGAACAATTGAGAAGATACAAAGTAATTACAACCATAAAATAATTGAGGGGCTAATATTAATAGGTGAGCTAGTTTTATAGTTTGCATATTACATAATAGTGAAATTCCCCAGGGTTCTAAACTTGTGACAAGTTTCTATGCTTAAAATTTTCTTTAATTACAATTGTACACAGCATTCAAAGTGCAAAGGGTGTATTGTGTAACAAGTTTCTATCAAGATACTAACAATGTTACAGTGCTTGTCACCCTCACATTCCATAGCCTATGTAAAATTAACTATTTTTTTCATTAGGAACCGAAAACAACAGATTCAAAGAGGAACAATTACGTGATAACAATTCTCCTCCCATAATATAATACTGACTTTAAATTGCAAAAACTGGGAATAAAAAAAAAACAAAATGATAAAGAAATGTATACTCTAAACCTAATGACGTGCTCTCAAATTCATGTTGAAACGAACCGAATTGCAAAACGGTAAATAACACGCCAATTGCAGAGTGATTTAACGATTAATTTTCGTACCGAATATTGAAAAGCTCACTTATATGTTCAGGGGGTTTCCCTTTCAACATATCAGCAATAGTTTGTAACCACCACGTAGTTGGTAGCCTTTGCAACTTCGACGAGTGTGGCGCGATCATCTACATGAGCTCTCATGAACTCCACATGCCACGTTTTGACGGTATCAAGTGATATAGTGAGGCCATCAAGAACATTGTATCTGCAATATTGATTGCAAAGTCTTTCTAGAAACTAGAGATTTGATTTTTTTAGGTGTTCCTAGATACATATTAAGAGTAATCTAAGTTGGTTAATTTAATTTCCGTTAGTATAAAACTTTTAATAAGTTTGTTTTTGCCAACACCTTGAAATATAGAAAGATAATCATAAGTAGAAAATGTGGAACCATCCTTTGTAAGGCAATGAAGGCCACAAGCAAGAAACAGAGTGTAATAAGACTAAAGTGAAAGGGTCCTCACTACTAATGGATTCTTCCACTATCTCTTCAAAAAACATTTAGCTAGGGGAAAGTGAGAGAGGGCTTGGAGAGGGAATCAAGTTCAACATTCTTCTCTCTATAGATATGTTGAAAATAAACCTCTTAGATTAGAGCATTGCAATCTAATATAAGGTGCATATAGCTAAGAAGGGCTAGGAGTTGTAAAACAAAATGGTCTTGTATGCAAGAGATAGTACACACAAACTATTATAGATGTTGAGCCAAAGTGAGAACAACAACCATTCATGGTGTTGAGCCAAAAATCATTTGTTGTGAAAATAGAGTTTCATAATGTTTAATTATTTGTTCACTTACTTTATTTTATTTTATTTCATTTTGTTTTTATGTAATTTGACTAATTCAAAGTACTTACAAGAGAGGACATTACATCATTATTTCTATACTAGGTTGAGAGCGCCTCTCAACCCAACTAAAATTTGTAAAATCATCCTATTAACTTTGGCTCTACCAAGTAAAGAGAGGGATCATATCTTTTGATATACAAATATCTTTTATAGTGGAAAGAGATTTGATCCCTCTAAGAGCTTGGTAGATTACCACATAACATGAGTCTAAGTTGGTTTAAATCCCCCCTTTAAATAAACAATATTCCATATGAATAACATGGGTTCTCAATATCATGGGTCATTTGTAGTTTTATCTTATTTTATAGAGTTATTCTTTTTGTTTTTCGAAAGTTGAAATGTTATTTTAAACTTGAAATTAGAGTGTTTGTTTTTTCATGGTAAAGATTTTTATTATATTCTTCACAATTGCTATGAAACCTCATTGTGAAAGTATAGGGTTTAGTTTCAACTAACAAACTAAAACATTTAAATTTCACTAAAAACTAAACATTTAAATTCATGTTAAACAAAATGGCTATAATAACTACAATAAAATCCTTGAAATCTTCATGGAAAAAGTCAAGTTGCCAAAATGCCCCCGGGAAAAAAAATTAGAAAAAAAAATGCGTAAGTAAATGTGTAATCTAAACCTAATGGCATGCTCTCAAATTCATGGTCAAATTAATTTTCATACCGAATGTTGAAAAGCTCACGTATCTGTTCAGCGGTTTTCCCTTTCAACATATCAGCAATAGTTTGACACATCGTATCCAGAAGGTTTGTGACCACCAGGTAGTTGGCAGCCTTCGTAACTTCAAAGAGTGTTGCGCTATCATCTATCAGAGCTCTGACGAACTCCTCATCCCAAGTTTTGACGGCATCTAGTGGTACAGTGGGTTCATCAAGAACATGGTATCTGCAATATTGAATAACCAGACGCAGAATCTTGGCAGAAACTAGAGGCAGAGGAATGGTAATGTGGGTGCCCAAGTCCTCCATCATTCTCCGTATGATGTCTGAAGTCGATGCCACCTCTGTTTCCACCTCAAATATTTCGCCATCGCAGCTCTGCAATTTCACAATATCATTGTTATTATTATTGCATACTTCCTTGGCCATAGGGATGGCTGAATCATCCATGATCTGAGCAAGTGGAGAGATAGAAATATAGGATTTCTCTGAGATGCCTCTGACGATGGCAATGATATTAGCGTAATTTTATTACAATATTTATATAGAGAGAGGAGTTCATATGAATGAAAAAATGAATGATCACGGCTGGTACTCTTCCATATTTGTGGCCGAAACATGTAGGTGCTATGTAATCAAATGGGGCCATTTAGGGCCTTGGGTTACCATGATCATTAAAAGGTCATTACAGATACTTTTTGCTTGTTGAGGTGGTTTGTTCCCATAGTTCTCACGGTGGGTCAAATTTGTTGGAGTATGATTAAAAAGGTGCATGTTTTCTTTGATTGGGATTTTTTTTAGTCATTGGATAAGGTTATAGTAAATTTGACTAGGTGGAAGAGTTAGATTACCTTGTTACGTTAAGGTGGTGATTTTAGTGATATAGTTTTGGTTGTTTATGGTATTAACTTCTATAGATTATATGTGATAAAGTCTTTTAAAAGTTTTAAAAGGCTTGGGGATTCCCCATTATAGTGTGCCTTGAACACTCTAGATTCATCATATAATTTTCGTAGTTAGTGGTATGAATTACAAGTCAATTGTGCTAGATGGTGCATGCTTGCATTTAAGTGAGATGATGATGATAATAATAATAAGAAATAGTTTTTCTCACTTTGGGTTTCCCATGGGTTGCTTTAGGTTAAAGCATGGTTTCTTTTAAGTCATAGTGGTTTAGACTTCAAATCTATTTGACATGTTATTGTTATAATTATTTCCTCTCACTTTGTCATTATTGACAATAATATAAAATCTATTAGCTATTTTTTTGAGTTCATGTTTTCGAGGTGAAATCTATTTAATGTGTTATTGTTGTTATAATTATTTTCTCTCACGTTGTTGAGAGAGAAGCACTCTACACCTTAGTATGGTGGTAAATCTCTAGGGTAAACATTTAACATGTCAGGTTTAATATTCAACATTTTTAATCTAATGTAGTAGTTATGTAGAAATCAATATAGTTATTATTATGTATAAATACAATATAAATTTAAAATATAAAGAGGTTTCCTAACACTCAAAAAAATGTATGATGAATAAATGAAAATATAAATAAACTATACTTATGGTAAATAAATAAAACCTATTTTTATATTTATTCCATAAGAAAACTAAAAAAATGTTTTATTTAGTTGGAGTCTATGGTCAAAATACCATGGGACAAATTATTATTAATACCATGGGCCATCTAACATATTTATAAAAGAGATATGGTAAATAAATAAAAATATATAGGATTAGAAAACAATATCCAATTATATACCAAACATATTGACCAAATGCCATGGAAAATAAAAGAGATATGATAAATAAATGTAAATATAAATAAACTCGAAGTATTGTAAATAAACAAAACATCTTTTATATTTGCTCGGTAAATCTCTTTACACTTGAAAGCTCAAGAAAGAGGTTTTATTTAGGTGAAGCCTATGGTCCAAATAACATGGGCCAAATTATTATTAATAGCATGTAAAAACACATTATTAGCCCTAATATCGATATTAAAAGATGATTATTTATATTATTGTTAAATTTAATATTCATATTAATATGTTATAATTTTAATATTATTAAATTTAATAAATTTCGAATAATACAATATTAAATTTGTTTATATTAATATATATTAACCCTAGATGGGAGGGAAGAAAAATGACAGAATGATAGAGGTGGAGATATAGGGGAAGTGATAAGGGAGAGATGGAGATAAACTAAAGGAGAGGGGAGAGGAGAAATGAAGAGAGAGAAAGGGAGAGGAGTGAAAGAGATAGAGAATGGTAAGAGAGGAAGAGGGAGAGGGAGTCACAAAGATGGAGGGGGGAGTGAGAGAAGGACAGAAGGAGAGAGACCATGAGAGGATTGGAGTGTAGAGAGAGAGAGAGA
>APFE030304068.1:6554-18215 GCA_000404065.3 Pinus taeda
ATAGACTTCATGTTTGATTTTCTCTAACTAATTAACTCAAGATGAATTAATTAATTATTTTTCAAACAACTGCTAAGATCAAATTCGAATTTTAATTCTCAATTTTAGTTAAGGGACTAACTAAAATTGGAATCTATCCCGAAATGCTATTTATGGCAATGTTATTTTTAGCGTTTCTATTTTATCATTCCTTGTTGCTATGTCCAACACTGGTACCTGAAATGTTATTTATAACAATGTTATTTATAGAATTTCTATTTTTAGCATTTCTTGTTGCTATTTTCAACAATTTGTAGGGCGAGGGTTTGGTTGATTAGGGTTAGGGCTTGGAGGCAACTATTCAAATTCAGGCGAGTAGGTGTCCAAGAGGGGGGGGAAGACGGTGTAGCTTCCAGACGGTTGAGCCTGTTCCAGGGGAGAGAAGGAATGTGAAGGGAGGGCTTCACTGAGTGGGAAACGGGGAGGGTAGTGAATAGTTGTAGGGGGATGGAGGGAGGATAGGCTGGAGGATTCAGCCGCTTGTACAGATGCGGAGGGGCCGGGGTCAGTGAGATGGGAGGACGGTGTCAAGGAAGGCGCAGAGAGAGACGACCAAGTCACAGGTAGCTCCAGAAGGTCGATCACCGAGCCGGCTTGTCCCGAAAGTGACGGAAGAGGGGAAATTACCTCTAAGAGCTCATTGTTGAACAAAAGTGCACATCATTGTTAGACGGTTTGTCGAAAATGGAGATGCCCTTGAGGTGGTCCTTCAAATAGTCTATTAGGCTGCCCTCCATGTTGCTCTGGGGTTTACGCCAGCTGTCGTTGTGAACGAGAGTAACCAACACAGGCTGAAACGAAACCCTACAAATGTAATACCGCAAAACCACATTCACAAGCTCAAGTCATCGAGGGTAAGCTAGAGGTGGAGGGTAAATGGGGTTCCCAGGAAGGTTATAGCCAAGACTGTGAAGAAATACGGTCTGTGTTTGTGCCTAGGCCCCAGGTGTACATCCGGATGGTCAACTCCGTGTCAGGTCGTGGGTGCACCAACCGTTTTTAAATCCTCTTCGCCATCCTCTCTCTGTAGGGGTTTTCAAGTTATAAAATGGTTGATTGTGTGGAGTAAATTTAATAATATAGCCATGGATAATATCATCATTAATTAATAGAGAATGAACTTAGAATGACAACGATGCTTTTAAGGAGTAGTATTTAAGTGCATTTTTTTGGAGTTTTCAATGTATTTCTAGCCGGAATCTGATGAAAACAAATTGTGATCAAATCTTGATTTTTGTTGTTTAAAATGAATTTTTTTATTTGGCCACAAAAAATTTCGTCAAATTCCAGCCAAAAATTCACTAGAAACTCCAAAAAGTCGCACTTTAAAACCACTCCTAAACCATATGTTTTTGCTTATATTTTTATATTTTATTTTTAAATCAAATTGGAATTTAAAATAAATTCGATTGTATAAATAATTTTTAATTTTTTAAATAACTATGTTAAATAACATTACACTGGTATATTATTATCATAATGATATAATAGTGATTGCTATCATGATCATAATGATATAATTGTAATTTTGAAGATGTTTTTTTAACATTGGCTAAGTTTAGAGGTTAGTGCTAGTTTATAAATAAAAATTAATAGTTATTAGTTTATAAAGAAATTATTATTATTATTGGGATGGTTTTGAAATTTTATTTTTATGTTTAAATTTTTCGTGGTGGTGGAGGATTAAAATAAAAGGTAAATAATTATTTGGTATGATTTCAAATTTTATTTTTATGTTTAAAAAGTTTGGAAGTTAAATATTATTGTAAGGTAATTTATTTGAATAAATTGAATATTATTTTATTATTAATTAGAAGTTTGTGAATTTGGGGTAAATATTGCACTCGTAAAATTAGTTATTTGTAGTAAGATCTATCTATTTAGAATATTTAATATTTATTCTACTATATGAAATCAATACATAAAATGCTTCACCAATTAAATGTGAGTTGAAGATAGAAGATAAGAATATTCTTCTATCTAGGCTATAAAGCTTACACAAAATTTAGGGTTTGGTAAACTATGCCTTCATCCTCCATGCTTAGTTCTTTAAAAGATGTGGTTATGAACAAAACCTTACTTTAGTTATTCTAAATCTTTTTTTTCTAATGCATATATTGTGGGAAAATATTAAGTTTGGTGTTAACGTTGAATATCTTGAAAATTTGAATAATTGAAATAATGGTTTTTGGTCCAATACAATAGAACTATATCAATGAATCACTTTCATTTAGCCAAATCAATTTGATTTTTTTTTTTGTTTGCTATGTAATGTGAGTCTTGAGATGACTGATACACTTAACCTGTGGCTTGACTAGAGGCGACCAAGGGGCATCTAAGTCATCAAAATCACTCAGGGATCACATTCAGCCTCGGTCACACCAACTCTTAGCATCACTGAATTTTTTCCCATGGAGTTTTCAACTCGTGACTTTTTCCTCATATGGTGCCTTAACATAACACTCTATCACCATCTACTCTATGCCCCATGTGTTCAAACCATTTTGAGTTATATCCATGCTCTATAATTTTTTATTTTTTTTTCAAACACAGTTGAATATTATAATGTTTTTGAGGACATCGTAGGTTGTGGGGATGATCAAGTCTAGTTTGTAACTTCATAGTTTTGTGATTTTAATCCTCCCATTTCTGTACTATTAAAATTTAGTTTAAGTTGGCCTTTCAAATTTGCCTCTAGATTTTTTTTATTTATCATTTATTTATCATAGGTTTTTGGTTTTAATCCTCCCATTTGTCTATTATTAAAATCTAGTTTAAATTGGTTTTCCAAATTTGTTTCTAATTTTTGTTATTATCACTTCTTCTTTTTTTTTAGTTTTTTAATTTTAATCTCCTATTTATATATTATTAAAATTTGGTTTAAGTTATATTTAAACTTTTAATCACTCTATTGAGAGGACTTTTTTCAGCTTTGCAACCCTAATGGTTAGATGACCATGAGTTAGGTGATGCTAGGAAGAAGTCTCTACTGCAGCAAGAGACAGACCCAAAAACCAAGAACCAGAAGAAAATGACAGAGGAGGAGAGGAGGGGAGAGATCCCCTCCTATCGAGACGCGGCGACAAGGGAAGGCCAGAACACCAGTAATCAGGCGGTAGAAATAAGAAAACCAAGACCTGTGCTTGGAGCACGATGGTAGGTAGGTAGTAGAGGCAAATGGTTACCATGTGCGATGGAGAAACCAAGATTCATAATCCCGATGAACAAACTGGAGCGATACAGAAGCTATATGATAGACCACGCGCTCATATGCAAGTTCATTGGAGTATGGCCGACAGAAAAGGATCTTACCAAATTGATCCAACAAAAATGGAAACCCCGAGGCCACATCGACCTAAAGCTGGGAGCAAGAGGCTTCTTCACAATAATATTCTAGAACCTGCAAGATGAAGAAAAGGTTTTTGAGAATGGCCCTTACTTTCATTATAATGCAGGATTGTTTATGACATATTGGGAAGAATGTTATAACCTAGACAAGGAAAAATTCTTGGTAGCCCAGTATGGATTAGGTTATTTGGCCTTTCAATGTACTTCTGGGACCCAGAGATCCTAGAGGGCTTAAGAAACACAATAGGATTTTTTTTCAAAATAGCAGAAACGACAAAAAAATGAAGATATACCTCATACGCTAGAATTTTGTTTTCATGAATATAGTTGACCCAATTCTAGACATAATTGAGCTAGAATATCACGAAGAGGTCTGGGGAAAACCCTCGACTATGAACATATACCATTCAGATGCAGAAGATGTCACGAATGTGGACATCTGTTTAAGGAATGCCCCTCAATATAGAAGAAGTGGAGCACAGGAACAAACAAGAAGACAAAGAAGGGTTTCAAGAAGTAAAAAGCAAAAGAAGACAAACAAGAGAGAATATCTGTGAAGGAAAGAAAGAACAACGAGCCCAGACAAGTAATACAAACAGCTTTGAAGTCCTACAAGAAGAAGAAGAAGATAACAACGAGACCCAAACAATGGACTATCAGGGGGAAAAAGGAAAGGAAAGTAGCACAAGCCAAGGCAAATCAAAACCAAAGAGGAAAGCACAAAGCGAACTGACAGAGAAGGAGGAAAAGGAAGAGAGGGAGAAGATGGATAACGCTATAATGGAAATTGACACAAGAAAAGGAGAAGAACTAAGTTCAGAAGAAGAGGTGTTGAGGAAACTACTAAATGAGTGGAGACACCTGGACGAAAGATTCATTCTAGAAAAGAAAAAAAGACTATACAGAGAAACATTTCAATAGTACCAAGCAAAACAGGGACAAGGGAAAATGGAATTGGTAGAACAACTAGGCCTGCAACAGAACAACACTCAAGACCATCACAGCAAAGCAAAAGGTGGAAAGAAAAGAGGCCGAAGAAACCTATAAGAATTGATACAAATCATGGGAGAAATGTTAGTAAATACAGGGAGGGTAGTACCGCTATCGGTAGTATTCCACCAAACCAGCCAAGCACTCCAATGATAATTACATCTTGGAATATAAGAGGCTTTAATAGTAAAGGTAAACAAATACACTTAATGGAAAGTGATCTGAAATGGGGCACTAACGGCTTCTTGTCAAACTTACAAGAACCTCTCCCACTCCACAGCTTATATATTCCTAAGATCTATGCTTATGATTGATAATTGTGGAAATAAGCACTTGAAATAGGTGTATACTTGTGTTTGCCTTTAATTGCTTAATTTCCTTAAGTTTATTTGCTTAAACTGATATATAAACACACATAACAGTAAAATTCAGCAAATAAACAAACATATAAGACAACAATATAATATGGAGTTCACCCCGATATCTTGGGTTACGTCTCCTTGAGCTCTAATCAACGTGACTAGGCTCTTTGGGATTATGGTAATGCTTCTTTTACAAGTTCTGCACTTAACTCCATTGGTTTACAACTGCACCTATGTGTTTAGAATACCATCTTATCCCACTGGTTGTCCATACTCTACAGATAGATCTAGGCTTCTCTGGACTAGACTCCTTCAATTAGTGCTCCAGGCTATCTTAAGCTCATGGCTTGCACTAACTCCCTCAGAATTCTTTTACTATCTCTGGAATTCCTTCTTCTGTCTTCAACACACTTCGAACATCAGCAATAGCTTGATCATTTGATTTCTTTGTTGTTCTGCAACTTCATTACAACCCATGGCTCTTAGAAGTCTGTTTTGAGCTCTCTGGCTCTGCAGCTCTAGCTCTCTAGCTAACTAGCTCTGGCTCTCATCTCTCTGGCTCATCTGGCTCTAGCTCTCTTAGCTATCTGGATTTATCCATCTAGCTCTACCTCCAACCTCTAGTGGTTCTGCCTCTGCTCGGCCCTCTCGCTCTGAAGCTCTCAGGCTTTCTGGCTCTTGGTGCTCAAGTTCTCGGCTCTGTAACTTTGTTGCACTCAACTCCCGAGGAATCACCCCTTTTTCATCACCCCAAACTCTAGTGGCTTCTTTGGATTTCTCGAGCTCTCTGGCTCTACTACCTCGTGGCTCTCGGCTCTGTCACCTCTGTGAAGGGGGAGAGAGTACTATGCGATTATGTCTCTGCCCCCAGTTGTGAGCTCCCTCGAGAGAGAACTTGCTTTTCTACTTGGCTCTCTGGCCTTTGAGGAATCCTCTGACTCTATGGCTTCCATCCATTTCTCTCTGTGCAATCATTCCTCTATGGTTCTACGTCTCTTCGACTAGCCCTTTGGCTCACTGGCTCTGTGGCTCTACGTTTGCCCCTTTGGCTCTCTAGCTCTATGGCTTCCATCCGTTCCTCTATCCCCAATCATGAGGAATCATTCCTTTCCATCTCTGTGGCTCTCTGCATTTTCCATAATGCATTCTTGTTCCACAACTCCCCCTGATAGCGTGGCACAAAATGCTTTAAGAATAGGAGCAGTTTTTCAATTGAAAAGGAACTGGTGGCCTTTCTTCTACCTTAATCCTAGAAATAACAATATAATGGAATACACAGGTAAAACACATCATGATCCATTTAAACAGAACTCAAATAATATCAAGTCAGCTCTATAAACCTTTCAGGTCCGTGCTTTGATCACATATCGCAATCACATTGTGTAAGGTCCAAAAACCCAAATACACAAAAATACACAGAAAATCCTCAAAGTCGGATTTAAAATTATATGAAATCACGTCTATAACCCTATGGGGTCCACACCCTGATCACAAATCGCACTCGTACATCGCATTAGCTTGGCTCCTTTGTGTCGATCACTGATCGCATATTGCAATTGCATGTTGCAAGTCGCAACAGCGCTTGTATCAAGGATTCGTCGATCGTCAATCATCAATCGCTCTATTGGCACTATTGCTATCGGACCATCACATCATCGTATGTCGCATGTAATGGCCCCTTTGGTATTTGCGCGACCCGATCGTCGATATCGCAATCACTAATCGCACATGTAAAAGGCTCGGGGTTCCGATATCACATGAAGCCTTCCTCCACTGCGATATGTCAGAGATCGCTAATCAGGGAGTCCTTCCACCTTTGCTTAAGTCCTCCCTTTGAACTTTTCCGATGCGATTTTTTTTAAGAGCCCTTAAGTCCCTTTTATTTATCTGACTTGGATTTACAAAGGATTTGCCCATTTAGCACCTTTTGACCTCTATATGAAGTCTTTTAGACTTAGAGGTTTATCCAAGATCCATTTTGGATCATGCCTTCCCACTAAAAAGCTTTTGGACTCCAAAAGACTGATATATTGATCTGAACAGTAAATGAGAGTACATCACTCTCTTCTTTCAACCTCCATACACTTGCCTTGCATAGTGCCTCTAAACCAAAGCATTTGAACACTTCATTCCTGGATATGCTTGTCCTCCTGGGAAGAACTGTCTTCCTTCTTGACTTCATGCAGAACTCCTGCTGAGAAGGTTACAGAAGGTAGTTTGAGCTTCTCTTCCTTGATCATTGATCCAAGGTGGCTCAAACAAATGTGAAGTTGCATCTTCTTCACAAAAATTTACATTTGTACCTATTTGACACACTGTCAACAACAACAGAATTACAGAAAACAACTGGATGGCCTAAACTATTTCTTCATCAAAAGAAACAGATTTTCACATCTTGTGAATTACCTCCATGTCTTACATCTGCATACAATGGACTAGACAACAAGCCCACAAAACCTTACATACATGTTTACAACAAAGTAATCAACCCTTCAAGTTAATCACACAGACATGTTCAAATACAAGGAAATCATCGACATCCTTGTGTTCATGCATCTCATGATTATGCATGCATTTCATCTTTCAACTTTCACTTAAGTACACTGTACTTTCAAAGCTGAAATGAAATATAATGTTTCATCCTTCAACTTTCACTTAAGTACATAGTACTTTCGAACTTGAAATGAAATATAATGTTTCATCCTTCAACTTTCGCTTAAGTACACTACACTTTCGAAGTTGAAATGAACATAATGTTTGCAGCAATAAAGTGAGTCTATCTACTCAAATTTTTCATCCTGCAACTTACATCTCATTAGCAACGAAATGCACTAAATCAAAAGACAATGAACCTTTTGGAACAAACCTCTTGTGCTTGAAGGATTGTCTTGAGGTCCTTCGGGATAAGGAGAATGCCTTCAGCTCTTCTTCATTCTTGTCCTCTCCTAAACTTAGCTATCAATAGATTTCCCTTCACCTTTGCAAACTTAAATAACAGTTAGTTTACAAACAATCAAACAGTCTGAATTTGACTATTTGAACACCTTTCAAGTCAAGCAAGCATATAGATTTCTCTTTCAATCAAGCATTTTGATTTGGTACCACTTGCATCATGATACAACCTGCTTCATGATACCACCTGCTCCATGCTACCACTTGCTCTGGTATAACTTAAGCTCTGATATCACCTTCTTTGAAGGTGGGGCTAATCATCCTGGGGCTCTGATATAACCATCTCTAATACCACTTTCTTTGAAGGTGGGGTTAATCAACCTGAAGCTCTGATACCACCTGATCTAAAATGGGGCACTAAAGGCTTCTTGTCAAACTTACAAGAACCCCTCCCAGTCCACAACTTATATATTCCCAAGATCTATTCTTATGATTGATAATTGCGAAAATAAGCACTTGAAATAGGCACATGCTTGTGTTTTCCTTTAACTGCTTAATTGCCTTAAGTTTATTTTCTTAAATTGATATATAAACACACATAACAGTAAAATGCAGCAAATAAACAAACACATAAGACAACAATATAATATGGAGTTCACCCTGATATCTTGGGCTACATCTCCTTGAGCTCTAATCAACTCGACTAGGATCTTTGGGATTATGGTAATGCTTCTTTTACAAGTTCCACACTTAACTCCATTGGTTTACAACTGCACCTATGGGTTTAGAATACCATCTTATCCTGCTGGTTTTCCATACTTTGCAGACAGATCTAGGCTTCTCTGGACTAGACTCCTTCAATCAGCGCTCCGGGCTATCTTGAGCTCCTGGCTTGCACCAACTCCCTCAGAATTATTTTACTATCTCTGGAATTCCTTCTTCTGTCTTCAGCACACTTTGAACATTAGAAATATCTTGATCATTTGATGTCTTTGTTGTTCTTCAACTTCATTACAACCCATGGCTCTTAGAAGTCTATTTTGAGCTCTCTGGCTCTGCGGCTCTGGCTCTCTAGCTAACTGGCTCTGGCTCTCATCCCTCTGGCTCATCTGGCTCTAGCTCTCTTAGTTATCTGACTCTGTCCATCTGGCTCTGCCTCCAACCTCTGGTGACTATGTCTTTGCTTGGCCCTCTGGCTCTGAAGCTCTCAGGCTTTCTAGCTCTCAGTGCTCAAGTACTCGGCTTTGCAACTCTGTTACGCTCAGCTCCCAAGGAATCACCCCTTTTCCATCACCCTAACCTCTGATGGCTTCTCTAGCTTTCTCGAGGCTTCTCTGGCTTTCTCGAGCTCTCTGGCTCTACACCCTCGTGGCTCTCGGCTGTGTCAGTTTTGCGAAACAGGAGAGAGTACTATGCGATTATGTCTCTGCCCCCGGCTGTGAGCTCCCTCGAGAGAGAACTTGCTTCTCTGCTTGGCTCTCTAGCCTTTGAGGAATCCTTCGACTCTGCAGCTTCCATCTGTTTCTCTCTCTATAATCATTCCTCTGCAGCTTTGCATCTCTTCGACTGGCCCTCTAGCTCATTGACTCTGCGGCTTTGCGTTTGGCCCTCTGGTTCTCTGGCTCTGTGGCTTCCATCCATCCCTCTGTCTGCAATCATGAGGAATCATTCCTTTTTTTCTTATTGGCTCTCTGTGTTTTTCATAACAAATTCTTGTTCCATAATGCCCCCTGATAGCGTGGCACAAAACTCTTTAAGAATAGGAGTAATTTTTCAATTGAAAAGGAACCGACGACCTTTCTTCTGCCTTAATCCCAGAAATAGAAATATAACAGAATACACAAGCAAAACTCATCATGAGCCATTTAACGAGAACTCAAATAATATCAAGTTGGCTCTATAAAACTTTTGGGTCCGTACTTTTATTGCATATTGCAATCGCATTATGTAAGGTCCAAAAACCCAAATACACGGAAATACATAGAAAATATTCAAAGCTGGATTTCAAATTATATGAAATCACGTCTATAACCCTATCGGGTCCATGCCTTGATCGCAAATCGCAATCGCATGTCACATTAGCATGCCTCCTTTGTGTTGATCATCAATCACATATCACAATTGCATGTCACAAGTCGCAACGACCCTTGTATCGGGGATTAGCCGATCGTCGATTGTCGATCGCTCTATCGGCGCTATCGCTATCGGCCCATCGCATTGGCATATCGCATCGGTGTATGTCGCATGTAACGGCTCCCTTGGTATTTGCACAACCCGATCGTTGATCACCGATATCGCAATCGCTAATCGCACATGTAAACAACCCGAGGTTCTGATATCACATGAAGCCTTCCTCCGATGCAATATGTCAGAGATCGCTAATCGGGGAGTCCTTCTGCCTTTTCTTCAATCCTCCCTTTGAACCTTTCCGATGCGATTTTCTTTAAAAGCCCTTAAGTCCCTTTTATTTGTTCGATTCAGATTTACAAAGGATTTGCCCATTTAACACCTTTTTACCTCTATATGAAGTTTTTTAGACTTAGAGGTTTATACAAGATCCATTTTGGATCAGAAAGGATAAGAAAAGAAAAACCTCAACTAATGTTGATACAGGAAACAAAAATGTCATAAAGGAAAATAGAGGAAATCCTAAATAAAATAAAACCGAAATATGAATGCATGACCATAGATGCGAAAGGCAATGTGGGAGGTATAGCAATACTATGGAACCCTGTAGAGATTACGGTAGATTATTGGATAGGCATAAAAATAATACTCACGGGAAAATTCTGGCTAATCGAAAATAGAGAATGGTTTCTAGTATCTACAGTATATGACCCTCATACCCCAGCGGAAAGAGGAAGCTTTCTCCTTCAACTACAATAGCTTGGAAAACTCCATGAGGAGAAATTGTGGATGATAGCAGGGGACTTTAACTTGATAACATCAATAGAGGAGAAGAAAGGGGGTCTACAAAGAGAAGAGACAGAGATGGAGAGGTTCAGGGACCTTCAAGCAGAATTGAAATTGGTAGATACTCCAACCATAAATGGAAAATATACATGGAACAATCAAAGAGGAGGGAGCAGACAAATAACATCTAGGTTAGATAGATTCTTAGCTACAGAACACTTCATTGGAAAAGATATTTTCTATGAAGCAACAATCCTTCCATATCTAGGGTCAGACAATTGGCTCATTAAATTAGAGATATCTATGAATCATCAGAACTAGAATAGACCCTTTAGGTTTGAGGCATTCTAACTAAGAGAACCCACCTGTATCGATAAAATGAAGAATTTGTGGAAGGAGACTGAGACTGTGATGGAAGGAAGAAACCAAATGCACACCCTCCAACTCAGATTAAAAGACTTAAAAGGAACGATAAAGGAATGGAACAGAGAAGAATTTGGAAACATCCAGAGGGAACAAGAAACCCTCCAGATAAAGATGAAACAAATACAACAAAAAATCATAGAGGAAGAAGTGAAGAGCTGACAGAAGAGGAAGGACTGGTGCTAAACAAGCTGGAAGAAAGGAGAAAACAAGAGGAAATCCTTTGGAAACAAAAATCAATAATCCAATGGCTAAAAAAAGGAGAAAGAAACATGAAATTCTTCCATAAAGCAATAGTACAATGTAGATAGCAAAACAAAATATTCTCCGTAAAGGACCAACAAGGAAACATGCTAACTCAGAAAGATGAAATGGAGAATTTGTTGGTACAACATTTTAAAGGGCTCCTTGTCACGCGGAATGAGTCGATCTTGTGGACAAGATAGACCTTCCTAGAATCTAATGAAGACCTAATGACAAACAAACCAACCAGACACTATCTTTCTCTAAATGCGCTTTATAAATAATGGCAAACAAATGTGTTTAAGGCCTACCTCATGTCCAACGCAAGTTTGGAGATGCCTTCGCTCCTTTGATCCAGGTAAGTTCCTTTGTTGCAAACCTGCAAACACAAACAAGGCAAACGATTAAATAGCACCTGAATAACCAGTATTATAAAACATATTTAACATGA
>APFE030304081.1:0-12334 GCA_000404065.3 Pinus taeda
CAAATGTGGGAATATAGATTTTGCACAGAGAGCATTTGACAAGATATCAAAGAGAGATGTGATTCCTTGGAGTGCAATGATTGCTGGGTATGGGATGCACGGGCATTGTGAAGAAGCCCTGCATCTATTTTCCAAAATGATAAATATAGGTATAAGCCAGACCATATCACCTTCCAATCAGTTTTATCTGCATGTAGTCATGCAGGTCTGGTGGATGAAGGTATGCGATACTTTGATTTTATGATTCAAGATTATTGCATCACGCCCAGTGTGGACCATTTTACATGCATGATTGATCTTCTTGGCTGTGCTGGACGTCTAAGTGAAGCACAAGAAATAATTGAAAGAATGCCATTAAAACCCAACATTAGTGTGTGGGGGGCCTTGCTTGGTGCCTGCAGAGTTCACCGCAACATAAAGCTGGCCCAATATGTGGCTGAACGTCTTTTTGAATTAGACCCTAAAAATGTTGGCTATTATGTTCTACTTTCGAATATCTATGCTGCATCTGGGAGATGGAATGATGTAGCGAAGGTAAGGACGATGATGAAAGAACTGGGGCTGAGAAAAACACCAGGATGCAGTTCGATTCTGGTAAATAAGAGAGTTCATGCATTCTTTGTTGGAGACAGATCACACCCTCAATCGGAGAATGTTTATGGAACTTTGGAGACCTTGGTTGGGCAGATGAAAGAGGCAGGGTACATACCCAACACTGACTTTGTGCTGCATGATGTGGAAGAGGAGGTGAAGGGACAAATGCTTAGCAGTCACAGTGAGAAGTTAGCCATTGCATTTGGGCTTATCAACACAAGCCCTAGCACTGCTATAAGGATCACCAAAAACCTTCGTATGTGTGGTGACTACCATAATGCTACCAAATTCATTTCCAAAATTGTAAGACGAGAAATTATTGTGAGGGATGCAAACCGTTTCCATTATTTCATAAATGGATTTTGTTCCTGTAAGGATTATTGGTGACTCTAACAGAGGCAAGCAACAAACATAACTGCACAATATAAACACCTATGTAGATGTTGTGGGCCAGTTTGGGTTGCTTCTATTTTCACTACAATGTAATGTCTAGAAATCTAAGGTGTAACAAGCAACTAAAAAGTTGATGTGTAAGTTGCCTAGACTGATCATTGAATGAAATAATGAAAGCATTGTCTGTCATGAACTCTGGCAGATGTTGTTCTGACCCAACTACTTAGTTTAAACCACAAAAAGTTGAGATTGTTGTTCTGAGATTTTAAAATTGAAGAGAGAAATATTCACGAGGTTTTTTTATTAGAATGTTTTAATAATTATGTTTGTTTTGTGCATGCAGCGACCAAAATAGACTATAATCTTTCATAGGGTTGCTCAGAACAGAAAATTTACAGAAAATTTACATGAAGAGTATCTCAGCAGTCCTGGTTATTTCATTAATCTTCAAAATAATATATATATAGTGGTATTCTGGAATATAAATATTCAAATCATTATACCTTATACCAATATGTGGCTGAACGTCTTTTTGAATTAGACCCTAAAAATGTTGGCTATTATGTTCTACTTTCGAATATCTATGCTGCATCTGGGAGATGGAATGATGTAGCGAAGGTAAGGACGATGATGAAAGAACTGGGGCTGAGAAAAACACCAGGATGCAGTTCGATTCTGGTAAATAAGAGAGTTCATGCATTCTTTGTTGGAGACAGATCACACCCTCAATCTGAGAATGTTTATGGAACTTTGGAGACCTTGGTTGGGCAGATGAAAGAGGCAGGGTACATACCCAACACTGACTTTGTGCTGCATGATGTGGAAGAGGAGGTGAAGGGACAAATGCTTAGCAGTCACAGTGAGAAGTTAGCCATTGCATTTGGGCTTATCAACACAAGCCCTAGCACTGCTATAAGGATCACCAAAAACCTTCGTATGTGTGGTGACTACCATAATGCTACCAAATTCATTTCCAAAATTGTAAGACGAGAAATTATTGTGAGGGATGCAAACCGTTTCCATTATTTCATAAATGGATTTTGTTCCTGTAAGGATTATTGGTGACTCTAACAGAGGCAAGCAACAAACATAACTGCACAATATAAACACCTATGTAGATGTTGTGGGCCAGTTTGGGTTGCTTCTATTTTCACTACAATGTAATGTCTAGAAATCTAAGGTGTAACAAGCAACTAAAAAGTTGATGTGTAAGTTGCCTAGACTGATCATTGAATGAAATAATGAAAGCATTGTCTGTCATGAACTCTGGCAGATGTTGTTCTGACCCAACTACTTAGTTTAAACCACAAAAAGTTGAGATTGTTGTTCTGAGATTTTAAAATTGAAGAGAGAAATATTCACGAGGTTTTTTTATTAGAATGTTTTAATAATTATGTTTGTTTTGTGCATGCAGCGACCAAAATAGACTATAATCTTTCATAGGGTTTTAGGCTCAGAACAGAAAATTTACATGAAGAGTATCTCAGCAGTCCTGGTTATTTCATTAATCTTCAAAATAATATATATATATAGTGGTATTCTGGAATATAAATATTCAAATCATTATACCTTACACTGCTTAAATATTGAGTATTTAAACATATACTCAATATTTCCAAAGCTGTAAAACTAGGACATTATAATTGAGTTTACAATTAAGTTGAAATGAAACGGGATTCAACTAACATAAATCCATTTTAATCTCAAATCTATTAAACTCTGAAAAAAAATAAAATACTAAAGGTGCAAACCTCTCAGCACTAAGGTATGTATAAAGTCAACCTTTATTAGGTCGGCCCTTTTTTAGTTGTTATGCAAAAGTAGAGAACACCCCCGAGCATGCTATAGGGCTCCTCGTTTCTCTCAGTGTAAAAATTCTGATCATTGACTTAAACAAGAAAAATACAGATCCCTAATGAGAATTGCAGAACAAGATAGAATAGATAAAGGAGGGGTGGGAAATCTTGAAGCAATCTACTTCAACCACATTAGATGATCTGTCAATCAAGTTGCCAATTGGCTGGCAAACAGGACAGGATCAACTACAATAGGCAATCAAGTTTTGAATATTGAGACCATTAGAAAAGAACTTGGTACATGATCTTAAATATTTGGAATAGGATCGGAGGTAGTGAATCAGTGATCATTCTTCAATAAATGAAGATAGGAGATGAATAGAGATTGTTCATTGCCTCCAACTCATGTGGATCGATCTCCAAGGTATGATGAAACAGGGATTGTAATGAAGGCCGTAGCCCAGATTCCAGAAAGAAGCCCAATGAATATGGAGGGAGGGCAAAGATAATCAACACTCTATACAACATGCACCTGTATGTGGGCAGAAATCATCTTCCATTCTGGTGTGTGTCATAATGTCAGAATATAGTAAAATGGGAAAACCTGGAAGGCCAAGAAAAATGGACAATAGCTCTGTTGACCGTTGTCAATAAGAGAGCATATATCCGTCCCTAATCCTTTTTGATACAAGACAATGGTTCAACAAACTCATGGAACCTGAGGGACTACTAAGGAAGGAGGTATAACTTCTAAATTCTAATCCAATCAGGTTTGCACGCAGAGGAACTTCAAGCAAGCCAGGTAATATGGAGCATAGATTTTATAACCTGGATTAGATTCTGGCAAAAAGTCTATCAAGCATAGGCTCCAGACTGGTTGAGCTAGTTGATATTTAGATGGTATTGACAGGAACTTCTTCAAGTTCTGTGCAAAGTATCTGATTTCAGACATAATGCACAAAGACATCAAAGAAGATAAATTCAACAACGCGGAAGCTCAGTCCCCCCTTCAGTCAAATGACTGCAATACCCATAGCCGGTGGGATAAACAGCCTCCAACGTAAATTCTGGACCTACTCTACTATGTGCCATGGAAATCTTAATTGAACTTTCACTTTATATATAACAGTTTTGTTTAAAATTTTATACTGCTATTAACTATATTAGTTAGAGGCCTATATGTGTGGAAAACATTACAAATTATGCGTCTGTATTGGTGGACCTGCCTTATATATTATTGGTAACAGTGAATAAGAGGCAAGAAAGATCGTAACAAAGAACCCATATTGATGAATTTGGGTATTGAAGATAGTATGGAATAAATAATGGCTACAAAAACTTACTTGGGGTCGGTAAAGCCAATGGTTATTCCCAAACCGCCATTAAGCTTTAACACAACAAGCTTTTCTAAGAGTTCCTGGGTTTCCGATGGATCTGCAATTTTTATAAATAAATCAAGGCATTTTCAATGTACATCCAAATTAAGTGTCTAGCAATGCTAACAGAGATATCCTATCTAGACATTTGAGACGCCAAAATTTAATTGAAAAATATTCAATCTACGCATGGTTTAAGTAACAGATCACGGACCTCAGTCGGGGTCTTGATTTTTTTCCATTCAATGATCTCTTCTTCGCCACTGCATTCATCAATTCCAACAAATATTACTGGTTAGTCGAAGTTGCAGATTAGGGGGTCGAACCCCCGGGTAGACAAACAAAGGCTTCGATTTAAAGGCCCGTGAATTAGATAAACAAGAAAGCGTTCCTCACCCGTGGAGTCCATACAAATCTGCAATAATTCTTTACGAGAAATACAGGCATTGGGAATCTGGCGCAGTGTGAAATCCAGACGCAGGTGGCCAAGCAACGGTCTATCTGCGGGTCTCATCGTATACCAGTGTAATTAATTGGATGGATGAGATTATTTTCATCGTCTAACACTTAAATCAAAGGCTCAGAAATGTACACGTAACCCAAGAGGAAAGTTGATTTCAAAGGGAAACGCCTTACGACGTAATAATCTATTAATTTTATATAAAAGAAATACCAGGTTTATATATATACATGTTTTTTTAAAAATAAATTTGATAAGAAATTATAGTTTACGCATTTATTAAAATAAATTGAAATAATATAGCTTATTTTTTTCTTAAACCAAAACTTTCTTGAAATAATTACATTGTTTTTCCATATATATGCTTCTTCAAAAGAGTATTGGAAGGTGTGCCAAATTCACAAACTGAAAGCCTACGTTCACCGAGCACTAAGCAATTTACAAAATATAATTTGTAAAATTGGCTTAACAAAAAATCAAATTTACAATGGGAATTGAGTGGTCATTTGCTAGGGGCCTATTTAGATCAAATAACAAATTGTCAGGAGGTTAGTTGAACGTATTGTTTGTATAACTTTTAGTTTCACCTATATCTGTCTGCATTTGTAATTCAATTAATTGCCTGTCAAAAGCATCAATTTCGTCATCCTAATGATTAACCCTAGCTTTGAGAGACTGGAGTTCCTCCACAAGAAATATGATTGTGTTCACTTACTTATGGACTTTCCATTGCAAATCCAAATTCTCAAGGTGCAGATCCTTAACTTGTCGTGGATGCTTGCTACCTACGCTATTACCGCCTGTAATCGTTAGATGGTATTTCCTAAATGACATAGCACAATTACCAAGAGGAGGGAACCGATTTCTAGTGAGGGGCCTGAAGTTGATAAGTCCAGGGGTCAAGTAAAGGGTTGCAAAGAAATAATTAAGGCACAACGATTAGGAGAACTCGTAAGGAGTCAATTGGGAATGGCCGAGAAACTCAAGGGGGGCAGGAGGAGAGTCCAATTGCACATGGCACTGATTATATAGAAAACAAAGAGAAGAGTACCCAAGTGGCAAAGTGAACTTCTGGGAAAAGGATTGAAAGATACACAATATGCAAGACTGAAGAGGAGAGCCTAATTGCACAGAGCACTGACTATACAACAAATAGAGAGGACAATTACTTGTGGAAAAGTGAAATTCTACTAAATGGACTAAAATATATACACATGGTACAAGACTGAAGAGGGCTGCAAATGACAAAAAAGAGTTCAACATTAAGTACTGTAAGATACTTGAGAGCAAGAAGTGAGCCAAAGTGACTGCTGAGACTCTCGTGGGAACACATCTTGTAACCAATTGCACCACCACGTCTAGAAGTAGAAGGATTGGTGTCTTTTCAGAACCACTGAATGACCCAGGACACACCTTGTTGAATAGTATTGGGGAGAATAACAAGGTTGAGGAAGACTCTGGCCTCATAATCCAGGAGAGAAAACCATGATGCCCCTATTTTGTTTAAGCTACTCAAGTGACCTCCCACATACTAGAATATGTTTCGCTTTCCACCAGCTAAGCGATTGACTAGACAATTTCCCCGAGAAATTCCCAATTCACAACAAGGGACACTATCAATATCAAAATTATTTTCCCAGCTCAAAGAAATGATCAACCGACACCATAATAGGCTCAACCACCATGGAGGCCATCAATAATTGGACCAGATGCTACTCATAGATGTAAACCCAAGCCCTAAGAGTCCACACATTGCATAAATCTATTCACCATTAAATTTCTTGATTGTCCACCTCCTTGGAGACATCAAAGTTTCAGGTGTAGGATCCAAATATTGTTTATGACATCGTCTAACCAAAGCTCTAGACACATGCGAATTCAATGGGAGATAGACCTCAACATGGTGTGCATGGTCTCCGCCATCCAAATCACCTCTAATACATTTCCATGAGAATGAGTCAGGAACCATATAGTAGGAGCCAATGTTGTTTGGCGGGGTGGGGGGGGTGGTGGGTGGTGTGTGTAAAGGTGGCTACATTATTGTTTATATAATTTCCGTAGGTTGGCAATGGGTCTCTAAAAAATTTAAGTAGACTATAACTGAAGATGATTGAATAATGGGGTGTTTTTCCATCCTAACAAGTTATTGATGTTAGTTTGCCCTGGATTTAAAATACACACATGGTTTGCTTGCTCATTCGTTTCCTTATTTTGAGTTCTTAAGATATAGAAGAAGGGCTTAAGATGAAACTGGTCAAGGGTGCCCAAAATTCTATGGAGGAGAAACTTTAATTGATTGTCCTTAGGAAAAGAGCCTTTGAATAAATATTGGATGGTGATAAGAGAGTCTCCCAATATTAGAATCTTAGTAATATGCATTTCTTAATAAGAGACTATGCATTTCATCCTAGTTGTTGATTCCATCAGGGTTTGGCTAACTTCTCCATGCACACTTAGTTAATTGTGGATATTAAAATAAAAAATAAATTATTTTGGTTATTTGTCAAAATATTTTGGAAATCTAAAATTTAAAATATAAATATAAAAAAACCAATAGTTTGAATAATTGATAAATTATTTTAAAAAATCTTTTTTTTTTTTTAAATAAAAATTTCATTTCATATTTATTTTTGTGGAAAAATATTAATTAGAAATATTTTTTTCAATGAAAATGATTTTATTTAATAGTTAAATACATATATTTTTGTGTGGAGAAGCTCTCTATAATTAGTATGGAGGGAGAATATTGTGTGAGCAATGTTAAATGGAAACATTACTAAATAAAATATAATATAACTAATGTTGATTGTTAACAATATAAAATAAATCAATAATTCAATTATATATTATATATAATATTATATTATATTATATATATATATATATTATATATAAATAATGCTATTCATTAAAATAAATTTTACTAATGATTCATCCATGATATAAAATTAAAAGTAAGTATTTTGATATTTATTAGTTTTTAGTAGGTATTTAATTTATGACTCTTCTAGTTAAAATATGAGTTAAACATATTTACTTTAAAAAAACATGTAACAACAAAAATATAGTAAAGCAATAATACGCACTAAGAATTTAATGACACTTATGAACATGACATTTAAAAAACAAAAATTGTAAAGCAAGAATGACATAACTACCTTTGAAATAAATCTCAACTCTCGATCCTTACTACTACTAAAAATATTTTGTTGTTTTGTGAATATATTGATAATTAAATTAAAATTGTGGAAACCCCATTCCAAAAGCAGTAGTCTATAACGCGACTTTTTGAAAGCCTTTCTGGCTGATTTTTCCGGTCAAAATCCGGCAGCAATTCATTGGAATCCCAAGTTTGATAGCTAGTTTCTGCACAATCAATGGCTCCCAGGGGTTTTCCAGGGTGCTGAATCCAAATATGCAGTTAGAAAACCATTTTAACTGCTAAAAATCAAGATTTAACCTCATTTCTTCAAGTCAACGGATCATCCAAAAAATCATTATAGACACTCCATTCCCAAAATTGAGGATGTAATTAATAATAAGAACACAAATACGCATATTTGTAATTGGGATTAATTGGGTGTTTTGGGAGGAGGAATAGTCTCCTCACCTAGTTTCAATTCAAAATTATATGTAGAGTATGAAATATTTAATATTTATATAATATAAATTTTAAAAATTTATATTCACTATAATTATTTGCTAAACTATATATACAAGCTCTGTATATCATATAGAAAAAAAATAAATTATAAAATTATAAACATCTCAGGAATTAGCATAGATAAAAGCATTTTATTTTACTTTATTTCTATCAAATGTATAAAGAATAAATCTTAAAAGACATATATATATAGTAAATATATTATATATATTATATTATATATATATTATATAAAAAAATTAAAATAAATATAATTTAGTAATTAAAATAGAGAATTTAATTTTTATTTAACTTATCAAATGATTATAAAATTAATAATAAAATATTTTTTAGGAATAATGATTTATAATTTTTTTTAAAGGGAAACAACTTGATTAGTGATCGGCTTGACATGAAATCTTTGTGAAATGTGTAGTTCAAGGTTCAAATCCCCTAAATAACAATGTGAATCCTGTGTTACCTGGTACAAGCCCTACTCAATTGCTAATTCCTCTAAATACAAATAAAAATAAATTTTAAACAAATCAAAAAATAAATTTACTTTATTTTACTCTTATAAGAATATTTGATATGTATATGGAAAAAAATTAATTTTTACTTACATAAAGAAATTACCTCAAAATTCAAATTTTAATTTTATAAAAATATTTGATTTATCATAACCATAATCATATGAAGCAAAAAGTTTGCATACATAAACTAAATTACTCTGAAGTCAAAGTATAAATATAAAGGGAACAACTTAAGATAAATTATATATCGTTTTGTTGTTGTTTTTAATATAATGTTCCATAACATAATAGCAAAACAAGTATCTGATGTAAAATTATTAAACAATTTGCAAATTATGAAAATTGAATCGACACCAAACAATATGACAGCCAGTTTTTTGATCTGAAAATTTGACAAGATTTGATATGTGTTTTAATAGGTGTTTCAAAATTGGCTTAGGAATGGTAAGAATTAACCATCATAAGATATAAGCGAACTGTTTTACAATTTTAAGATTGAGAGGAAATTTTCAAAGTAGAATGACAAAAACTTTAATGGTAGGTTTTATTTGTTTTTTCTTTACCTTTAATAATTAATATCATTTTGGAAAGAATTTGCCTTTGATATAGGGTTTGATAAGGTCTTTTTTCTTTTTATTTTGGTTGAATCTAATAACATTTTGGAATGAGGAAGTTACTCTTACAGACTTTAAAAAGGCTAGAGTTTTATAATTTTGAGCTTTTAAATGTTATTAAAAATTTGATTAATTTAAAATATATTTTCAGTTTTGTTAAATAAGTAATAATCTATTTTTACAAAATAATTGATATTAAGATATAGGAATAAAAGTTGAACTAAGAAAAATGATGTATACCCATATGTATTTTGAGAATATTAAATCAAATTTGATGAATATGTTTTTAAAGTATAAAGATGAATGCATTTCCCAATAAGTTAAAACGTTGATAATATTAAAAGATATAAGCAAAATTTGCTGGTAAATTAGTTGATAATTCTCGGAAGAATTTCAGAGTAAAGTGAAGCAAAATTAAATAATATTTTTATTTTTTAGCATGAATTAAAATATAAACAAGATTTTCAAAATTTAAATGATTGTGAAAAATTTATAGAATTATAATACATAAAATAATCAAAATTAGAATATTTTAATGTATATCTAAAAGACTTACCATATAAAAGTAATGGAAACTTTGAATACTGAATAAAGTTATTAATGGTAAATAATGAGTCAATTTTTATATGGTAACATAAAGAAAGAAAATATATTATATTGTATAAAAAAGGATTATTTTTAATAATAACCATTATTTTTAATGGAAAAATGGTTATATTTTTAAAAATATTTGTTATTAAATTACATGTAACATTTTTTAAACATTTATAATCCCATTATTTTTATTTGAGTTTTTTTTTTTTAAATATATTTTTTTAAAACTAACATTTATTACACGAGTGAGTTGCCTCATCTAAAACCTACATCTAGCATCCTCCTTCATTTGTCTAGGACACATTGCCTATTTGGAAAAAGAAAGGAGGGATGAGGCTTTGATGGAAAGCTTTGTACAAATTTGTTGCACTTAGGAGAAGTGTTTTATAGATTCTAGATGTAGTTGAGGAAGAGAAATATGATTTATTCAAAGTGTACTTATTTTTGAAATGATATTTATTTTTAAATGATTTAAGTTGTTGATAATTAACATAAATGCATTTATGAGAAAGGTGTTTAGAGATTCAATCATAATAGTTCTTCTCAAAGTGTTATGGAACCAATGAAATTAACTACGGGAAATTTTAAGGAAGGAAATTTATTTTAAAATAGAGAAATTTTGACGAATTTTAATAGTGTTAATATGTAAATTGTAAAATATTTGGCAACATTTTTGCAAAATTACTCAAATTTATAATGATTTTATATAGTGTCTATAAATGTTTGCCATTTTTTTAGGTAAAAAAATTGGGTGAATTTTTTTTAGAATGAATGGAAATTGACAAATCTTTTATTTAGAAAAAGCATGAGAAATTAGCCCATCTACAAAATTTAGCCCCTAAAATTTTCCTCAACCTTAACTCCCATATATTCAAGATAATATTTTTCTCTATTTCTTTTTCCTTCATTTTTATTTTTACAAATCCTATTTTAGTCTTCTTTTCCATCACCCTCTTGAAGAACACTTTGTATGTCAAGGTTCAACGACTCAATTTGGTTTTTTTCCAAGGAAAAAATTGTAACTATTATTCAAGAAAAACAACAATTATAATCATCAAGTTCACTAACCACTAGTCCAAAAACTACGTTCCAAATGAAAGTAAAACCTACCTAATACCAATATAGATAGAAATTCAATAATCGTATATACGCGTTTCGTCGAAAGCCTAATTGATACATTATACACTATTCTTGAGATTATCCCAAAAACATAACATATTACATATTTTTTTCATAGCACAATTATTTAAAATACATCAAGTGTAGAATTCCATATTATAGCAAATTATCTATCATGTAACTAAACAAGAAGAAATTGATTCACCATTAAATCTAGGCCTTCTTTGGAAATATAGTTAACAATTTGATTCTTCTCTATATAAACATGGTTTAACTTGATCTCCTAGAAGGTTCCAAAGATAGCTTTCAACTACTCTACTATAACATATAAACCAATGTTCTGAACATGTATCTATACACACATCCATTATATAGCTAGCAAAGAATCACCAAGAACATGTAGTGCTATTCTTTCCCTGTCCAAAGCAAAATTTAGCAAATAAAAAAGGGCCATCAATACTCCCAATTTGTTATCACAACTACACATATTGTTTTGAAATAAAAGTGTTTGGAATTAAAAATAAAGGAGGAAAACAAAATGCCAACAATCGTGTTTTTTCCTTGAAAAGCTCCATCAAAATATCCCCATGGAATATTGGTATCCACCTGTAAATCATAAACCCTCCAAGGTATATCTTGCTTGGGAAACTCTTTATAAAAAGGAACTAACCCCATCACTTGAGCTGAAAAAGTTGAAGGAATGGATTTGATTATCTTCAAATAGAGAGGTATTCCTTGCAAGCCATATACCCCATAACACCAAATTGCTTGAAAACATTCCAATTCTTTCCTTGAGAACTAGACCTGAAAACTAGCCTAAATATTACAACCACTCCATAGATGATCAAAGCCTAGAAACCTTTCAACATCCAAAAAAACCTAATGAGAATGAGCATGATAAAAAAAGTGTGTGAATTGAATTCCTCTTAGATCATGCACAAAGGATATTATCTAGGACACTCGCCCATTTTGTACATGATCCCAGGTCAAAAATCTATTTGAGAGAGGAAACCACATGAGAAATTTCATTTTGGGAGGCTTCTTCATCTTCCATGGAACCATTGCACCACCAACAAATAGCCCCATCAACAATAGTAAACATAGCTTGATACCCCAACCTTTTTGTAAAGTGACATACTTTTGTTATATTGAAAAATGAGTTTGTCAAAATATTCTTTAAGTCAAATGTGATCCATTTGGAGTCGAGATATG
>APFE030304087.1:0-19405 GCA_000404065.3 Pinus taeda
CAAAGCAAAGTTTGAATAGAAAGCAGATGGACTATACCTTTCTGGTTGCCTTCTTTCTCGAGCTGATCTTCTCACAGCCGGAGTTTGTGGTTCTTCATCTTCTGATTCCTCCTCTGCTACAGAGTCTGATTCTTCCTCATTATATTCAAACTCTATCTTCACAGGTTCCTTTGGTTGGACTTCATGTTTAATAACATCTTTCACCTCTCTGAACACCACATCTCGACTGTACGCAACCTTCCTTGTTATCGGGTTCCAAAGTTTATAACCCTTTAAATGATCCTTATACCCAATAAAGATGCACTTTTTAGATTTACTATCCAACTTGGTTCGTTTCTCCTTTGGAACATGTACATATGCATCACATCCAAATACCCTCAGATGTGAAAGAGAAGGTTTCTTACTAGTCCATGCTTCTTGTGGAGTCTTATCCTCCAACGCTGATGAAGGTGACCTATTGACCAAGTAACATGCAGTATCCACTGCCTCTGCCCATAATTCCTATCCTAACCTAGCACCACTGAGCATGCTTCTTTCCCTTTCCATCAACGTCTTGTTCATTCTTTCTACGACTCCATTTTGCTGAGGTGTATATGGAGTAGTCTTCTGTTGTGCTATACCACACTTCTTACAAAATTCTTCAAATTCCTTGCTATAGAATTCTCCACCATTATCTGTCCTCAACACCTTTATCTTCTTCTCTCTCTGATTTTCCATGAGAGCCTTAAATTCTTTAATCCTGTCAAAGACTTCAGATTTCTTCTTAAGGAAATATATCCATGTATTCCATGAGAATTCATCGATAAATGATACATAGTACACAGACTTGCCCAGTGATGGAACATTCACAGGTTCAAACACATCACTGTGCACAAGCTCTAATATTTGTTTCATCCTCTTACCACCAGAGGGGAAACTCACCCGATTCTGCTTCCCATATACACAATTTTCATAGAAATCAAAATCTAGAGAGCTATTACTCATACCTTCTACCATACCTTCACCATAAAGTATTTGAAGGCCCTTCTCTCGAATATGTCCAAGTATTTGATGCCCCAACATGGTTTTCTCTCCAGAGACCACTAGATTTTTTGCTCCATTTTCAAGAACCGTAGAACTATTGCACCTGTCAACAACAGTGCTACCTTGCAGCTTGTACAGAGTTCCAATCTGAACTCCCCACATCAATAGCAGTGCTCCTCGAACCATCTTGTAGGTATCCTTCTTGAACACTATCTTTACACCTGCATCATCCAACTTGCTTACAGAAATTAGATTTCTGGCCAACGCAGGAATATGCAAAAACACCCGAAAGGGTTCTAACCCTTCCACCTTGCAACTTCAACTTTACTTTTCCGCAACTAATGATTCTAGCCTTCCTATCATCTCCTAAGAAGACATCACCACCATCGTATTTCTCATACTCGCAGAATCGCTCTCTATGGGGAGTGAAATGAAAGGATGCACCTGAGTCAATCAACCATGCCTCATGATCTGCATGTGTACTTGAAGAAGCCAAGTACACATCCCCACCTTCATCTGAGGTGGTTTTCGTCTCTACAGAAGGAGCATCATCAGATCCCTTCCCTTTATCAAGAGCTTTAGATTTACACTCCCTTCTGAACTGCCCTTCCTTTCCGCATTTCCAGCACACCACCTATGTAAGTTTTCCTGGAGATTTAGATCTCCCTCTAGATTTAGATCTCCCACTCGATGACTTATTTTTGTTTCTGTTCTGGGACCGTCGTCGTACAGATAAAGCATCACCATTTTGGCTGTCCATATTTTTCCATCTCATCTCCTCCGTCAGCAAGGCTGAAACTGTTTCATCAAACTGCAAAGCAGTTGCATTGCTACCTATTGCAATAACCAGACTATCCCACAAATCTGGTAGAGAACAAAACAAACTGATGCACTTATCTTCATCTAAAGTTTTAATATCAACAGATGATAACTAACTTACCACAGTATTAAACGCATTCACATGCTCTGTCACTGAGTCTCCATCTTTCATCCTCAGGTTATATAGCTTTTTTCGCAGGAATAGTTTATTCACCAGAGAATTAGATTGGTACAAAGTCCCTAACTTGTCCCACAGAGCCTTCGCCGTAGCTTCCCCTGATACATTTAGCAATACTGAATCTAAGACAGACAATCGTATTGTGCTCTTTGCCTTTCGATCCAACCTCTTCCATTCTTCATCAATCACTCCCGTTGGTTTAGTACCTGGATCTACCGCAATCCACTGATCTTTATCCACCAACAGATCCTCCATCTTGCATTTCCACAACTCAAAACTCTGACCATTGAACTTCTCAATCTCTATCTATCCGTTGCTCGCCATCTTCTTTCACCACCAGAATCGATCTCGCAGATCTCCCACTGAACAGGGTTTGCCACAGGCCCAAGCAAAACCATTCAGCAACAAAGGAGTCCCCTTGAAGCAAAAACAACTCCGATACCAAATGTAGTTTTTAACCCCGTACATAAATTACCTGCATACGAATTCTAAATCACAGAAAAATAAACAATGCGAGAGCAAAACACATAAAAACACATATGCACAAAGATTTTCCCCTGGATCCCAAAACCGGGACTACCAGCTTGATTTTTCATTATATTCCTTTCAATGTTACAATAGATATTTATACATGTCGAAGCATCCAATACCATGGACCGAAAACCATCACGTCCAATACCATAGACCAAAAAACGATCGCATCCAAAAAACATGTGCAAAAATCATGCACAAAACCATAGGTGGGTCCGCCCAACCTAACATAGGGTCCAAAACCAAAATTTTCCGGGGCGCTGCCCTGGACCCCATAAAGTAGGGTTACGGGTACCCCTCAAACCCCCTATTAACTATGTAGAAAGAATATAACACAACCCAACAGATAGGAGATGTTTCCAAACTCACCCCTTCCCCCAACCTCAAAGATATATCATTTCATTCAGTAGAGGAATCAATGGGAAGAAAAAGTGTTTTAAATTGTTGTGTAACCTCCTTGTTTGGATTAGGGTCTGAGCTATGGTTTGAGCTAGGGTTTAAACTAGGGTTTGGGTTAAGGCTTGGACTAGGCTTTCAATTTGGATTAGGATTTAGGTTAGGGTTTGGACAAGGTATAGGTCTAGGGTTTGGATAAGGGCTAGGTTTAGGATTAGAATTAGGGTTAGCGTATGGATTAGGATAAGGGTTAGGGTATGGATTAGGATAAGGTTACACAAGTGGTTGGGACCATAGAGGATGATAACTTGGTGGTGCATTAGGTGGAAAGTATGGTTGATGTTGTTTCTCATGTGATTGGATTTTCATGGGAGAATGCCCTAGATAGAAGGCTCTAGATCATTCTTGATGTCATGAGGATATTTCGCTCGAGGATGAGGTACCATGAGAGGGCCACTGCGGACAAAAGGTATAATGTTCAGTGAGAGGAGGACTAAAAGTTTGCCATGGAACAGAAGGATTATAAATCAATTGAAGAATCTGTTGAGGGTAAGTATTAGTCCAAGTATTAAATGATGATGGGTTTTGAGTTATACCTAGTGGTTGATTTGATTCCTTACCTGATTTCTTGAGTACCTTTAGTAATCTTGGTAGTGATGGGAAATGTTCTATTGCGTTACCTTCGTCGCAAATTTTGCAAGCTTTTAGGCTACTAAGTGGGAATTCTCTGATGAAGTGCTTCTTTCTATAGTTCGAATAAAAATTAGTAGTGGTTCTTCAATTTTTTTCATCCTTCAAATCATCCAGTTTTGAATTAAGAGAACAAAAAACATCATTTTTAAATTTTTTAAGAAAAATATTATTTTTTTTTAGATTGTAAGTTTTTTCATCATTGGATGATTTGTATATATTTGTAGCAACATCAAAACTCCTCATTGAAATATTCCTCAAAATACCATTTTTTGTGCTCAATGCGACTTTGGGATATCATGTCAACAAATGGGTAATGTATATAGGAGGTTCTTATAGCACTCGAGAAATGAAAAATATTAAAAAAAAAAGAAATATATACAGGAAAGAAACAAATTAAAATAATCAATTCTAAGGAAATATAATTTTCAAGAATATATAGCTTAAGGAAAAACCAAACTGTAGTAGGTCACTAAGGTCAATCCCCTAAGGGCCTCCCTTACAACTACAACAAAATATTGGGTGTAATAAACAACCTAACATTTAATTGTGAATATGGGAGTTCATAAACTTCGAGGTGCAACACTAGAAATGACAGAGAAGAACTTTAACAACCTGCAAAATAAAATCCTAATATTTCCTGCAAACAACAATCATTGTCCACTCTAATCCTGCAATCAAAAGAATTCATTAAAAGCGAAACCCGAATTATTGCAACACCAATCCTTCAATTTTCCAACAATTGAAAGAAAACCCAACAACTAAAGACAAACCCTAATTATGAAAAAATTGAAATACAAAACCCTAACTATTGAAGAAAATATCAATTATTAATCAACTGGGATTGTGGGAACTCTAAGCATTGACCTACAATGAGAAATTCAAATGCAAAGGTTTTCTTAGTGAATTAAATGACATAGGTGCTAAAACCCTAAGAACATCACACATCTTATATAGTACATACTACCCAAAATAAAAATCCATTCCGAGTCTATCGAGGCATTAACAAAATGGACTTAAATCTATTTGTAACATCACTATTCTAGCCAAGTGGATCATCCCTATAATCAAATTACTAAAACTATTCACTCAAGTCTGATGCTCAAATTACAAATTTGAAGTCATTACAAGCCAAGCTACCAACAACAATAAAGATAACATGAAGGAATATGTCACCACAAGTTGCTCATCAAGAGATTTAGAATAATTTAATCTGAACATCATTGATCCAAACAATATAAACCATGTTCGGATACAGGTGGGAAGACTATAAAGTTCAATGCAGCATTTATATACTATAAAGTCTAATACGAATTTGAATTAAAAGATATTATTTGTTGAATCATATTTTCAAGGGTTTTAAATTGAGAGAGCCCCATAATAGTTTTACATATGAGTCTTTTTCAAAAATTGATTTCAAATAGTAATATGTTGGACCAAAATTAAGATGTAATGCGCTCTAGCATATTTGTATATCAAAACTTCGTAAAATGTGTGGTGCATCATTTTAATCATTGAAAAATCATTTTTAAATAGGTTCCTACATGCATATTCCCGAGATGAAGTCTCATTAAAAATGAATCAACTTAAATCTTGCACGCTATCACTAATCCTGGTAGTGGAGCTATAAGTATTCAGGACTTGAATACGTAAAAAATGAACATAGATTACTTGCAATGCATGCTGAAACATTGTGAAAATCGTACAAGCAATTATTATTCCTATATCAGGAAAATTGAAATGCAATAAGAACAAAGGCGATTAAGAATTCATGTTTGTGATGCCAATGTTGAACTTACAGAACAATACGTATCCAAAGACTTTGCTAGAGCATATATAAGAGCCATTGTAATAGTATTATTAAAATCGTTTTTAAAAATTTATATTGGACAAAGGTATCCATATCCCGATGATTTCAATGTTTACTGTATCAATGATTAAAATATGTCGAAGTCGTGAGCCTACAAAATAGGGTACTAACTAGTGATTCCGCATAGTATGCATACAAGGAATTCTGTGTAAAAAAAACAAAGTCCTCCAGACAAAATTCGAGGAAACATTATACATAGAACTTTGAGACACAAAGAACACAACCTCTGCTACTAAAAACACATCTGAATACTATATATCTAGGAACCATTTAACATGTCAACAACCCAGCATAATGAATAGATCTAGAGTGCATGTGCACAGAGGAGAGAAACAAGCTATGTTTAGAGACCTACTAACCAACTTGTGCCTCCTGCTAAGGACTAAGTCAAAAAGAGATTACAAAAGGAATCACAAGCCCAACACAATCCTTGTATTAACAAAATATCGGGTCATTTACATCACAGAGCCAATGCTCAGAACCCTAGTACAAAAAGGAATTGCCCCTAGGGGCCATTCTACAGTATGGAAAGGCCTAACATAAGAGAAAACTACCTCCCCAATCCTCTTACTTATAAAAATATCCATCTACCAACAAAAACAACGAATCTGATTTCGTGGAACAAAAATAGACAAAAATATTGACTTTTAGAATTACTATCTTGCTCGAATATCCATAGAAAAAGGAATATTTTCTAAATACATAAAATATGGTTCCTTGATTTTATTCAAGATTATATTCTTTCTTAAAATAGATTCAAAGGTGGTTTTATGTGTTTCTTAATTTAGAAATCGATCAGCTCATGCATTTTCATCCATAAGGATCTCAATTTCTTGTTGCACTGATAAGCATTGCATTCCCCCACATGTAAAGACTTATTGGATATAAAAGTTGATTGAACACAACCCATGTGATGTATGATTTCACCTTCTTAGTGCAAGATCTTCATTCCAAGTGTAGTACCTTTCTTGAATTTATTTGAAAGTGTACTCATCCATGAAACCCCTAAATTGATTTCTCTTTAGTGTAGATACTAAACTAAGTGCAAGCAGAGCACAAACTAGTACAGGTATGTGCTAGAATTTCTAAACCACCATTTGGTAAGTTCCCTTGACCCTGTATGAATATATTTGACATGTAATCAAAGGATCAAATCAGCCTTTGTGTCCAATTCTCTAGTGCAAGATCTCCTTACTAGTGTGGGGTCTGCGTAACCCTTCGTCAGTTACTTCATAAATACATAAAAGTGAAGGAATTTGGAAACTAAATAAAATATTACCTTTCAACCTCTATTAAAATACAAATTGGACACATACCTCCACTACTGCATTACAAAGAATGTAGAAGTTCAGGATACATGATTAAAAATGTGTAAAATGAGGAATAAAATAGAGATTTTTAAGGACAAAAATAGAACAATTATAGGGTCTGACATGCATGTTCTTCTTCTTCCTCCTCCTCATGACTTGAAGAGAAGGATTACTCAATGTGATATTGATAGTCTATCTTCTATTTTAATCTAGTGTTACTTCATATTCTTTCCTAATGATCATATGGTCTTCTTCATTTCCATAGGTGCCTTCTAGCATGGTCTCCTTCTCCTTTTCCTCCATCATCATCCTGTCATGATAAGATAAAGTACCTACAACTGAAATCCATTCATGACAAGACAACATCAGTCTGAAAAACTCCTAATCTAACATGCTCCATGAAATCAATTGTTAGGGTTGGAACTTGGGACTAGTTGAGTGACCAACTTAGGGATTTCATAGCTTGAGAGGCCAAGGTTCAGGACTAATGCTTGAGACTACGCAATGCATAGTTCAGGAAGGCCAAGGTCAAAGGATTGTGCACTTGTGGGGATCAATATCTCAATACTTGGGATTGACACTTAAGGTTTACTAAAGGGTATTTTTGGAAGGATAGACACAAGGCTACACAGTTGAGGGACTGAGTAGGTCAAGCTTGAGGCTTGAGCCTTGAGGTTGCCCAATGCACAATTTTGAGAGGCTAGGCTAGCTGACTATGCAATTGAGGGGATCAAGAGCTCAAGGTTGAGGCCTGAGGCTTGTAGTTTCCCAATGTATAGTTCTAGCAGGAGAACAAACTAGAAAATTGCACAATTGAGGGGTTCTAGTGCTCAAGCTTGAGGCCTGAGGTTTCAAGTTTCCCAATGCGAAGTCCTGGAGGGGGAACAATCTCATAGATTGTGTAGTTGTATAGTTTAAGGAGTCAGGTTGGGGCTGATTAGGAGGCAACGAGTGTGGAGTTTTGGATCTCAAGGGTGAGAATTGTAACTATGCAGTGTGTACTTCCAAGAGGCAAGGTCAAGGCTTGAGGGCTAAGACTATGCAATGCACACTTCAGAAGGGGTGAGTGAGGTCACGTTGCTCGAGGGTGGAATTTTAGAATGAGGCCAAGTGTGTAATCAGTGAGACAAAAGTGGAAAAGGACAAAACTTGAGCATGAAACATGATCACACATTTAGAATATTTGAAGACACAAAATTGATCACTCATAATACATGAACAACATACTCCCTGCAATGTGATGACATTGTGACAACTTTCCCCAAGTGTGACACTAAAGGTAAGCTTTGCAACGACAATGATGACACTAGTGTGAAAATGCATAAAACTTTAGGAATGAGAGTAAAACATGTCTACATGACTAGAGGTTCTCATTAACACCAAGCTTACCCTTCGAAATAAGCCAAAACTCTAGTTTACATGATAAGCGACACTCCCCATGCCAAAAGACACTGTTTGGTATATGAAGAGAAAAGTGTGAATGACACTTGTGATATGCGAACGATAATGAAAGAAGCACATGTGAGAGTGAAGATAACGTGAAAACAACACTAATTAAAATGAAATCAAGAAAAATCGACAACCGAGAACATAAAAATGACACCCGTGAAATTGAAAGTGCAAAATAGCGACAGTTTGAAAAAATCACCGAAATAGAGATACAAACACAAACATAAGTTAGGGACTATCAGTTGAAATGTGCACTCATTGTTGCCATAAATTGAACATTTCAAAGGAACTGCCTTGGTGGACTGTGCTAGGCCTGTTCAAGCTTGCATGGAGTAATGTTCTCAAGAATTCATTACGGTCTGAGCATGTATGAACAAGTGACTTCAACACTTACAATGAAAGAAGGAATCTCAGACTACAGAACGATCGATTGTATGATCAACAGTAGGATCCAAAATTCAAGTATAGGAAAAATTTTAGAGGGTGTTTGTCACAGCGATAACACTTGGTGACACACTCATAGAACTCCAACTTCTCTACCTTGGAAAAATTCTTTATGCATGGTCTAGTTCTTCGAGGTGTATCGATTCATTGTTCAAATCACTCCAACTTCCCCACTTACTTCATATGTAAACATAGTCCCCTTCATTCCTTCCCAATTGAACAAAAACATACGACCAACGATATCACAATGTTTCAAGACATAGCAGGGTAATGTAGTACATGAACTTTAGATTTTCATAGTATATTTTTCATATTTTTTGTTACCCTACTGCCAACACGCGTGGAAAATACCCTAGTGCAGTCACTTGAGGAACACAAACATTGCTCCCCTACTAGCGATCCTAGACAGTACCTTGAGAAAGTTGCTTCCTTCACCTCCCTGTGTAGGAAGCCTTTCTCTCCTTTCGCCCTTACTTATTTATTTTATATAGACTTTGCATAGAAGCTTATTCATTTCATGGGAAGAAGAGGGATCCCAACTTATTGAGAGAAGAAGAGGTTCTTCCTTTAGAGAAGCATATGTAAGACCTTTGATATTGGTTTTCTCATTTAGATTTCCCCTTATAATTATCTACTTTATTGAATCGACATGGAAAACACTGAAACATAGAGAACCAATTGTATTGATGAGGTTTATAGAATAGACACAAATCTCATGATTCAACACAGAGCTTTCCTTACACAAGGATTGTATTTTCTGCCAGAACATCATTGACCAAAGGATAACTAAGACGAAGAATAAGGACTGAAGGTTAGCCAATTGTTGTAGTGTCATAAAGCGCTCTTCTATTTTTCCACGTTGTATTCAAGACAAAGGGAGAATCCTTCATGCGAAGTGTTATTAGACAAAACACAAAAGGATAGACAAGACAAAACAAGAAAACAAAAATCAAAAGGACAAAAGAAATTGAGGCTAAGCTGAAAATAAAATGTGAGACAAAAGCTAGGAAACGAATGAAAGAATGTGGAAAGAAAGTGCAAGATGCATGTGCAAGGGAAACTAATATGTAACTAGACCTACTCCTAACCTAACTAACTAGATGGTCAGGTTCATGTATAATGTAATTTCCAATGTAGCCACTATAGTTGCTCCCAACCTGTATTCAAAAATATATCAACAATTAAAACAAATATAAAACAACATGAAATAGAAATGATATGATCTTGAATAACTTGCACAACAAATATAAAGTCTTGGCTATAAGTAGAATTATGTCTCATAGTCACTACTTCTACCAGACTTGCAATCTTACCTTTTTGATGAAAATTATAGATAGATAAACCTTGAAAAATTCTCATGAATTTACCTTAATCTGTGCCATCCTTCTTAGCAAGCATGATAAAAGACTGAAACTTGATATTAGAAAAAGAGATTTCTAAGTAAGATGCTTGTAGGAAATCATAGATTGGATCATGAAATTTGAAATAATCCTCTTGAAAACACCGAAATCCTTGAAAAGATGAATTTTCAATTAGAATCACAGGGCTAAGATGGGAATATTGTGAGGAAAAATGGATTTGATCATGCTCAGTTGACATGTTAAGACAGTGAGGACTTGACATAACCATCGACGAGTGTGGAAGTGTCTCAACTTGTTGACAAGTACCCAGATGGTGAGATGTTAAACCATAAATATCAAAGGATGTAAAACAAATCTCATTCGATGCACTAATGGGAAAATGGTATGTTGAATGAAAGTAATCGAAGATAGAATCATAATCATATAGGTTGATTAAAGCATCAGATTCATAGTTTGTAATTAACAAGGATAAATCAATTTGAATAGACTTGCAAATTCTCATAATAATAGAATCATGTTCCTCACATGATGAGTATAAAAAACCACTTTCTTATAACTGGTTACATATTTCACTAGCATCATAATCATCGAAAAAAGTGAAAAGCAATTCTAGTATATCAAAAACATGAAACCAGTTAGGGTAAAATGAGTAAAGAATAATTTTATTTGTGAGATAACCCATGAATTCACTAGCACTCAAGAAGATTTCAAATATGATGAAGAAAAATAATAGCAATATAACATTCACAAGAAAAACCATGAGCTAACTATTATGAAATTCATCCGAGAGACATGATTCCTTCAACCAAATATAGTCTTCAAAATAATAAACTTTGCAGTTCCATGCTTCCGTGAGAGATACACACTCTAAACCTAGGCTAAGAACAATATCCTTACATGGATATGAATAAACTCAAATAGAATCTTGGATCTAATCAGAAATCAAATCTTGAATGTTCAAAATATTATATCAGCAATGACAAACATATTTCAATAACGAATTTACATTGAGTGAAATCACCTAGAAAGAAGACTTTTGTGAGGAAAACCATATCAGACTTGGTTTGAGGATCTTATGAGAGTCATGAGATCCTGACATAACCATCAAAAAATTTTGAAGTGCCTCGACCTCCTCACAAGTCCTAGAACTTTTAAGGATTATAAATCACATTCTGAAGATTGAATGAGATCATTCATGGTGTGAGGATAGTTTCTTTAACTGATTTCAATGAGAACACTACTAATTGGATGGAAGCCATCTCTATCACTAATTTGATCAGATTTTACAACTTCAAAGATAATATTACTTAAGTTGAAAGACACTTCTAATCACAAATCTAGAGGTATTAATAAGAGAAATTGCATGAGAAGTAGACTTGAAGAGTTGTTTTCATGGAAAAAAAGATAAGATACAAGATGGAACGGATACTCAATGATTTGATTATTTTCTCTTTTGTCATAGACAACCTCACTACCTTGTGTCAATTGGGAAGTGAACTCACATGATGAAGAACTTGAAGAGAATGGAGTATCTTCATCGCATGTAGATGCATCACAAACATGAGAGCACAAGGGATAGTGGGATGAAGAGGGAGTTCTGATAAGAATGTCTTCTTTCGCTAGATCATGTTCCAAAGCTAGTTCGGACAAATCAACATATTCTAAAGGAAAGGAAACATTAGTTGGTGCACTTGGGAATTCATCATCGTATACATTAACAAAGTAATCATTATCATAATGATTGTTTCCCAAGACTATGGATCTGAACAAATTGATTTCATTTGATTCATTACTGATATTAGAAGATTTCAAATAATCCAAGAATGTAAGAGCATCATCTTGACATGGGGGACTTTGAAAGAGAGAATAAATATAGAAAAAATCTTCACCTTCCTACTCCTCTACCTGTGAAATATGAATATCTTAAACTTTTTTACTTATTCGATTTGGAAGAGTTTTATTAGGCAGATTGAGGGACAAGAGATCATGAGAAAGAGATGGTAGAGGATGATAGGTATCAAAATCAGATTCAAGATCTAAATTCCAAGTAATACTTTCATCTTGAGGAATGGATAAATTATTCTTCACCATGGGCTTCATGAACGATTATGGGATTTCCTCCATGGAATCCAAATCATGAAAAGTGAAAGGACGATGAGAAGATGGATTAGGAATTTGATTTGCATATTTCCCAACTTTGTGATCATTGCAAGGAGGCACCCAAATCATAAATAAAAAGGGAGGACGACAAGGAACAAAAGCATAATAGGTTCCTCCTTTAAAATTAATGGTGGCTCATGGCTTACAAGAGCTCGGGAAGGAGAAACATAAAGAGGTTTAGATTCACCATGTAAATATATACGAACCAAATGATTGAACTTTTATTTAAATAAATCCCAATCCATGTCTTCTTCAAGGAATTCATAATATATTTGAAGGAATCAATTAAAAAAAATCCTAAATTGATTCATTGGGATTCATTCTTAGTTGATTAATCATTTTATGAACATCTCGGTAATCATACCTATCAAATGGGAAATGAAGCTCCTTGATAAGGTTCTCAAGAGAGTGAACACAAGTACATTGTAGATGATGACACCATCAACTATCTCGACCTTTATGTGTGAGGTAGAAAGGAATACAAGCCACATCTTCATAGTCAATTTCATAGTATTCACAAAACTTAAGGTAAAGAGATGTGTGCTCGTTGATGGATGTATCACTCTCACCATCAAATAGGAATTGGGACAAGTCATGAAGAGGCTCATCGGGGATTGAAAATTCACTAGGGAATAGGTTATAAAAATACCCCGAGAGTATGATTTGAGGATGAGCCATTTAAGATAATAAATTCAAAACAAACGCAATGGGAAGAGCTTTTCATTTGGCCCTCCTAGCGCCATTCTTTAGATGGTGCTGGAAATTTGTCAACCAAGGGGATCTCCCCGATGTGAACTCCAAATGAGACCTCACACCATCTGAGTAGGATCC
Organism: Pinus taeda; assembly: GCA_000404065.3. Classification (NCBI taxonomy): domain Eukaryota; kingdom Viridiplantae; phylum Streptophyta; class Pinopsida; order Pinales; family Pinaceae; genus Pinus; species Pinus taeda. The sequence continues at coordinate 13,063 of APFE030304087.1, forward strand.
CAATCCAAACTATCAGCCCCGCTACTAGGTATCCTTGTATATTTTCCTTGACTAGAGAGTTCAACACAAGAGAGTAATACATAGGTATTTTCAGATCAATAAGAGAGTATTCCTTGTGAAATGTTTAGTTGCGGAAAGTATCGAGGTTCTTCTACTGAAAGGAAAGAGAAATGTTGGCCATTTAAAGACAAGTAATATTACTAATCTAGAAAATAAACACAAGCATATACATATGAATGAATCGTTGATCAACCAGCAAAATAGTTTACAATGAGGAAACAATTGTTAAATAAAATACAAAACGCCTTCAACAAGATAAGTACCAAAGGCACAAAAATAGTTAAATTTCCTTCGTACAAATGAAACAACATACATTGCAAACATTCAAAGAATAATCTTACAATATTCACAACATATGCATGGAAGAACATTGACTCAATGAGTTTTCAAATTAAGTAAAGGTTCCAAGATACATCAAGACAATGAACACTGCTAGCCCCAATAGTGGAGCATTAGAGTAGTTACTCACTCACCCAAAACAAGTATCTTCCTCTCCAATGCCTAGTAGGAGGAGCCGAGGTGAAAAGTCCATTGCATGAACAATGATGGTGCATATATAACAAATGGGGAAATCATTCACCTTCCATGGGACCCTTGGACTACCCTCACGACTGTTTAATTTCTCTATGACTTTTCTAATCCCACACGACTTTTCAAATTACATGGATGACTCTTTGAATTCCAATTTACATTACATTTTCCAATATAGAATTTATATAGTCCACCAATGATGTGGGACATGATGACTCATGACATGATGTGACATGACACTAATGACATGGACTGCATGGTGAAATGGAAATGTCCAGTCACTCTTTGTTTCTACTATATTCGAGTCTTCTTGAGAGATATTGCATGTTCTTCTTCCTCCTCCTCCTCATGACTCGAAGAGAAGGAGTCTTCAATGCGATCTTGATCATCTATCTTCTATTGTAATATGGTGTTCCTTCATCTTCTCCCTTAATGATCATATGATCTTCTTCATCTCCATATGTACCTTCTGGCATGGTCTCATTCTACTTTTCCTCCATCATCATCCTGTCATGATAAGATAAAGTACTTGCAACTAAAAGCCATTCATGATAATATGACATCATTATGAAAAACCCCTAATATAACATTATCCATGAAATTATTTGTTAGTGCTAGAACTGGTGATTGGTTGAGTGACTAACTCAAGGATTGCATAGTTCTAGAGGCCAAGGTTCAAGATTTATGCCTGAGACTATGAAATAGTTTAGGATGGCCTATTCAAAGGATTATGCACTTGAAAGGCTCAAGAGCTCAAGACTAGGCTTGAGGCTTGAGGTTCCCCAATGCATAGTTGTGGAAGGACAAACTCAATGAACTGCATAGTTGAGGGACTCATGAGGTTAAGCTTATGACTTGAGCTTTGAGGTTTCCCAATGCACATTTTTGAGTCTATGCTAGGTGACTATGTCATTGAGGGGCTCAAGAACTCAAGGTTGAGGCTTGAGGCTTGTAGTTTCCCAATGCACAACTCTGGAAGGAAAAAAAGATGGGAGATTGTGTCGCTTAGTGGTTCTAGGACTTAAGCTTGATGCTTGAGGTTTGAAGTTTCCCAATGTATACTCATGGAGGGAGAGCAATCTTATAAATTACACGGTTACATAGTTTAGAGAGTGAGGCTAGAGGCTTGATGCTTGACACATTGGAATGCGTAATTGAGGTTGACTGGGAGGCAATGATTGTGTGGTTCTGGATGTCAAGGTTCAAGGATGGGCACTGTGACTGCACAATGTTTAGTTCCAAGAGGCAAGGCTATCGCTTAAGGGCTGAGTCTATGCAATTTGTATTTCAGAATGGGTGAGTGAGGTCAAGTTGCTGGAGAGTGGAATCTCTAGATGAGGCTAAGTGTGGAATTAGTGAGACCAAAGTAGACAAGGACAAAACTTGAGAATGATCACACACTTAAACTAGTTGAAGATGCAACATTTATAATTTAGAATACATAAACAATATACTTTCCTCAATTCGACAACATTGTGATTTCTTTCCCCAAGTGTAACATTAAAGGTATACTTTGCGACGACAATGATGACACTTACAGGAGAATTCATAAAACTTTGGAAATGAGTGTGAAACATGTCTAAATGACTAGAGGGAGTCATCAACACCAAAGATACCCTTTTAAACAAGCCAAAAATCAAGTTTACAAGATAAGCGACACTTCCCATGCCAAAATATGACATTTTCTATATGAAGAGAAAAGTGTGAATGACATTTGCGATATGCAAAAAGCGATGAATGTGACACATGCCATAGAAAGATAACATGAAAATGACACTAATTAAATTGAAAGCAAGAAAAAGTGACAGTAAAAATCATGAAAACGATATTGGTGAAAGAGAAAATGCACAAAAGCGATCGTTTGAAATACTCACAGAAATAGGAATACAAACACAACCATAAGTGACAAACTGTCAATGGAAATGCACACTCACTATCAACATAAATTGAACATTACATGGGCACTATCTTGCTAGATTATGCTAGGCTTGTTCAAGCTTGTGTGAAAGAATGCATTCATGAATTCATTACGGTTTGAGCATGTTTGATAAGGTGACTTCGCTACTTATAATCGAAGAAATAAGCTAAGAGTATAAATCGAACAATAAGTGACTACAAAATTATCGATTGTAAGATCCACAATAGGCTCCAAAATTCAAGTATAGGAAATATTTGGGAGGGTGTTTTTCACAACAACAACATTATCTTATGTTTGCAATCTCTCTCATTTATTGTGCATTCAATGTTTTAGCACTTAAGTTTGTAAATGCTCATCATATGTCACATAATACTACTAATTCATATTATGTTTGGACATGCAAGGTAGCCTTTCATAATTTCGTATGTACAATAAGCTTTGCCATGTAATAAGATCTTGGAAGGATGGTTTCAAGTGGCACAATCATCGGAAGAGCTAGAAAATTTATGAGATGGCTATGAAATTATTACAAAATCCTTGTCCATTGGGAATAGGTTTATAAATGCATACCTTTTGTTTGGCTCCCTTAAACATGGATTGGAAGACCATAAGGCTACTCCTAGAGAGGTCTCTACTCAATTGGAGTTCGATAAAATAAGTTTAGTATGATTATACTTGAGAGTGTAATCACACCATACAATTGGAGAATATTCTAATGTGATGAAATATTGCGATTATGTCATTAAATGTCTTGATTCACAAGAAAATTAGCAATTTAGTGCTTGGAATTTTACCAATTCTATATTCTACATTAAGGGCTAATGTGAATTTATGATGGTTTAATATGGATGATCACATCCATCCAATGTCCAAAGAGGCACCTACTTATGGGAATATAGGAGATGGACATGCTCATATCACAAGGTGACATTCAACCCTAATACACATGGGAATTTTGTAAACCATAATTTCATGAGGACATGGTAACAACTTATCATGTACATGGGATGAGGGACACATGAAGATTTGTCCCATCTATGATAGAACATAGATGTTTATTACCTTTCAAGGACACATTCTAAAAAGGAAAGGAAAATTTCCAAGCAAGGTTTATTTTCTATGGAAAATGTTAGTTCCTTTCACATGCACACATACTCAGAAGACATGGGAACTATTCTAGTAAGAAACAATTCATTTTTTCTCAACAAATTTATTGAAAAGTTGTCTTATCTTCATCATGGTAAAGCCCTGGTCATTAATATGGTGAACATTATTTCTTTCAATGGGTTTTTTATTGTAACTATCAATAATCCTATTGGTGCAAACCCAATCACAATGGTTGCAACAAATAAGTTTCTGAACATGGATTTTTAAACAAGAAATTGATTAAATCTTTAAGGTTATTCCTAGATATAGAAATATATAGTCATTCTTTGGAGCAATAACAAATAAGGTGGCCAATCGTTAGGCACCATGCTTGGATAATCTTGCAAATGTTAAGATATCTTTGAAGTACTCAACTAAGAGGGTTACCATCACATTCCTAGAAGGGAAGCTATTAAAACATTAGATTACCCATAGTAGGCCTTATAAGTCACTTTTGTCACTTTAATAAGAGAATCACTTGGTTTACTAGGAGAGAGCCACCTAGAGTCGAGTATATATGTTAATATGAATAACATGAATTGATGCATCATAGTGTCCATGTATTGTTATGAGATCAATGTTATGAAACCTTGTGTAGTGTAATGACCATTTACATTTCACCACGAGTGCAATTATCTCTATTTTGCAATCCTCCCAATGGGTAGCATTATCCCTAGCTGGTCCCATGGATTTTGTGCCTCCCTTGAGTGATATTTTACCAACCCAAAACCATGGAAAATACATGGATTGGCTTGGGTGGAAAGTGGCTTGATAATCTTAGCCTTTGTTGGGTTGTGTTATATTCTTTCCATGACTAACTTCCATAGTGAACTGGGAGGTTAGAGGGGGGGCGGAGCCCCCCCTTCGTTGCACGGATTGTGCAGCGGGGGGGTCACATGGGGGGTTTGAGGGGGGCAGGTAACCCCCCTCTACGGGGTCTAGGGCAACGCCCTGGGAAATTTTTTTTTGGACCATATATTAGCTTGGGCAAACCTACCTATGGTTTTCGGTCCATGGTTTGGAGCGTGGTTTCCATGGTATTGGATGCTTCGGCATGTATAAATATGTATTGTAACATTGAAAGGAAAATAATGAAAAATCAAGCTGGTAGTCCCTGTTTTGGGATCTAGTGGGAAATCTCTGTGTATATGTGTTTTATGTGTTATGCTCTCGCATTGTTTATTTTCTTTGTTTTAGAATTTGTATGCAGGTAATTTTTGTACAGGGTTAAAACCTACATTTGGTATTAGAGTTGTTTTGGCTTCAAGGGGACGCCGTTGTTACTGAGGGGTTTCGCTGGGGCCTGTGGTAGACCCTGTTTAGTGGGAGATCTGCGAGATCGACTCTAGTGGTGAAAGAAGATGGCGAGCAGTGGAAAGATAAAGATTGAGAAATTCAATGGTAAAAGTTTTGAGTTGTGGAAACTCAACATGGAGGATCTGTTGGTGGATAAGGACCAGTGGATCGTGGTACATCCAGGTACTAAACCAATGGGAGTGACCGATGAAAAATGGAAGAAGTTGGATCAGAAGGCAAAGAGTACAATACGATTGTGTGTCTCAGATTTAGTATTGTTGAATGTATCAGGGGAAGCTACGGCGAAGGTTCTGTGGGACAAGTTAGGGACTTTGTACCAATCTAAGTCTCTGGTGAATAAACTATTCCTGCGGAAAAAGCTATATAACCTGAGGATGAAAGACGGAGACTCGGTGACAGAGCAATGCATTTAATACTGTGGTAAGTCAGTTATCATCTATTGATATTAAAATTTCAGATGAATATAAGTGCATCAGTTTGTTGTGTTCTCTACCAGATTCGTGGGATAGTCTGTTTATTGCAATAGGTAGCAATGCAACTGCTTTGCAGTTTGATGAAATTGTCTCAGCCTTGCTAACGTAGGAGATGAGATGGAAAAATATGGACAACCAGAATGGTGATGCCTTGTCTATACAAGGACAATCCCATAACAGAAACAAAAATAAGTCATCGAGTGGGAGATCTAAATCTAGAGGGAGATCTAAATCTCCAGGAAAACCTATAAAGATGGTGTGGTAGAAATGTGGAAACGAAGGGCACTTCAGAAGGGAGTGTAAATCTAAATCGCTTGATAAAGGAAAGGGATCTGATGATGCTCCTTCTGCAGAGGCGAAAACCACCTCAGATGAAGGTGGCGATGTGTACTTGGCTTCTTCAAGTACACATGTAGATCAATGAGGCATGGTTAATTGACCAGGTGCATCCTTTCACTTCACTCCCCATAGAGAGTGGTTCTATGAGTATGAGAAATACGATGGTGGTGATGTCTTCTTAGGAGATGATAGGAAGGCTAGAATCATTGGTCACGGAAAAGTAAAGTTAGAGTTGCAAGGTGGAAGGGTTAGAACCCTTCCGGGTATTCTGCATATTCCTACATTGGCTAGAAATCTGATTTCTGTAAGCAAGTTGGATGATGCAGGTTTAAAGATAGTGTTTGAGAAGGATACCTACAAGATGGTTCAAGGAGCATTGGTATCGATGCGAGGAGTTTGGATTGGAACTCTATACAAGCTGCAAGGTAGCACTGTCGTTGATGGGTGTAATAGTTCTATGGTTCCTGAAAATGGAGTAGAAAATCTAGTGGTCTCTGGAGAGAAGACCATGTTGTGGCATCAAAGGCTTGGACATATTGGAGAGAAGGGCTTTCGAATA
>APFE030304094.1:0-37371 GCA_000404065.3 Pinus taeda
ATCGTTGTATCTACCGTACTCCCTACGCTAGGATGACCTCCATTGATCTGGGATCAATGATACTGGTCTGGGACTAGTGGTAGGAGTTGTACCATACTATGACACTGACTTCGGGTCGATTGAGACTAGTCTGGGACCAGTGGTACATACTCTGAGACTGAATTTGTGTCAATGCAGTAATGGTCTAGGACCAGTGGGAGTGGTACATACTATGACGCTGACTTCGGGTCGGTTGAGACTAGTCTGGGACCAGTGGTACACTCTTTGAGACTGCGATACTGGTCTGGGACCAGTGGTAGGAGTGGTACTTACTATGAAGCTAACTTCAGGTCAGCTGAGACTGGTCTGGGACCAGTGGTACGCACTTTGAGATTGACTTTGAGTCAGTGGAGGATGATACTAGTCTAGGACCAGTGGAGTTGTACTCACTATGATGCTGACTTCGGATTGGTTGAGACTGGTCTGGGACCAGTGGTACATACTCTGAGACTGACTTTGAGTCAGTATGATACATCCTCGATCATTTCTTCTTCTTCATAATTCGGAAAAAATCAGAGCAGAACAGAACAATGCAAGAGTAGAGAAGGATAGAGTAAATCAGTACCGATCAGTACAGGGCAGAACAAGACAAAGCAGAACAAGAAGAATAGATCAAACCAGGGCAAGGGTTAGGCTATATAGGGCAGTGCATTTGATGGATGAATAGTAGCGACTGATAGACAGATTGCAGATGAAGTTCTCCCTGGTTGAGAGAGAGTGTTAAAATTGGCAACCAAGGAAAAAATTCATGTGGGTCATCTTATTCATGGCTGATAATATTTATATTAGATTCCTCTCATCGAGAGGGGTAGGATTTATATAAAGATCATCCGATTCCGATAAGTATTCATGGAGATATGAATTTATTTTGATTATGGAATTATTATCAAGCCGACCTACAACTCATGTAGGCTCAGAAGCCCAACAGTCGCATCTATTCAAACACCAACGTTGTGTATAAATATAGGACTTTTCCTCATTTGTACACACACTTCTCATCACATCTCTCTCTATCTACTGCGCATAAATGAGTCTCTTCTCTATTGCGCAGAATGGGTCTCTCTCTCACACATGTGAAGCCGGAAGTTTTTGTACCTGAAGCTCCAACTGCAGATCCAAAGATTGACTTGTGTGGCCTAGAAGATCTCCTCTAAAAGCCACAACTTTTGGTGGTGGAATGAAGTCAATTCGACGAACGGTTTGCAAGATATCGACTACCCTGGTTTGAAGCCAGAAACTGCTAAAACTGAAGCTGCAACTGTAGAAGTAAAGATTGACCTACGTGGCCTAGAATATCTCCTCATCTGAACTACGTTGTAGGTTCATCTAAACCTCCTCTTAAAGTCGCAACTTTTGGTGGTGGAATGAAGTCAATCTGACGAAAGGTTTGCAAGATATCGACTTCCCTAGTTTGAAGCCGGAAACTACTGAAACTAAAGCTACAACTGCAGAAGTAAAGATTGACCTGTGTGGCCTAGAAGATCTCCTCATCTGAACTATGCTATAGGTTCATCTAAACCTCCTCTGGAAGCCGCAACTTTTGGTGGTGGAATGAAGTCAATCCGACGGTCGATTTGTGAGATATCATCTGCCCTAGTTTGATAATGACGCTGCTAATGCTGATGTTGCTGATCTAGGGTTTGCTACTGCTGATATGAATCGGATTTATTGTACTATTTCTCTCTACTGAATTATTGAAGATAAAAGAAGATTTTATCAAAGGGTTTCCCCACACATTGTGGGGTTTGTCCCTGGCTATAGTATTCTGCTTTGATTTATATTGCATTATCAGGTTAACCTACAACATATTTTCTACAGAGCTATATTTGTAGAGAATTTCTACACCTTCAATTTTTAACACACAACATTTGTCATCGATAAAATGTAACAAATGAATACTCAAAAGAAGTAACAAAGGAACAAACCCTCAACCCTAAACTTCTCATAAGGAGCACCAAAGCGTTTTGAACCCTACAAGCAATACTATATAAGAATCACTACATGCAAGTAGAAATCGTAACTAAGGACAGAAATTCAAGGGTTTAAAAACACAACAGTGCAACCAGAGCTAAATTCCCAAATTTTAGACAGAAAATTTTAGTGTTGAACACTAGAGCTAAATTCCCAAATTCCAGACAACAAATTTAAGGAACAAATGAATACTCAAAAGAAGGAACAATGGAACAAACGCTAAACTCTAAACTTCTTAGAAGAATCCTACCTTGGACTCACTAATTAAAAAGGAACTTAAGAAGCTATAAGATACAAGGATCATATTCAAAATTCAACATTCTACCTGGATTTCCAACCTAGTGCCTGTAAGGAAAAATTCAAGAGAGGAATAATTGAATTAATTAAAAATATACCATTTTCACCAAGTGTGGAACCTTCACATACCACTTAATACCATTTTACTTAATTAATGTAGGGGAAAGCTTTCAAATTCCCAAATTCCAGACAAACAATTTAAGGAATAAATGAATACTTAGAAGCAGGAATAAACCCTAAACCCTAAACTTCTAAGAAGTAGCAACAAATGGTTTTGAACCCTATAAGCAAGACTATATAAGCTACAAGCAAGCAGAAAAATCGTAACAGATGGAAGAAATTGAAGTGTTGAAAAACACAACAATGCAACCACAGCTAAATTCCCAAATTCTAGACAACAAATTTAAGTGTTGCTTGATTAATGTAGGAGAAACTTTCAAATTTCCAAATTCCAAATCGAAAATTTAAGGAACAAATGAATACTCAGAAGCTGGAACAAAGGAACAAACTCTGAACCCTAAACTTCTGAGAAGCAAAAACAGAGCATTTTGAACCTTACAAGCAAGGTTGTATAAGCTACAAGCAAGCAAAGAAATCGTAACAAAGGGAAGAAATCGTAACTAAGAGCATAAATTCAAGTGTTCAAAAGCACAACAGTGCAACCAGAGCTAAATTCCCAAATTCTAGACAACAAATTTAAGTGTTGAAGAACACAATGGCTGGTAGGATTTAGAATCCTACCGCCGCAGAAGCCACCACCATGTCCAAATGTCCCCCAACATCCCCTAGACCTCGCTATACCTCTTCTATGACAACCACCTACAACACAAACATGCAAACACAAGAAAAAATTAACATTTGAGCAAAAACCTTTAAAAAAATCAAAATAAAACACATGAATTTGTAGATTTACCTTCATGGACCTTGAAACCTGCATGTCGACCACCAAACTGCATAGAATCTCCCATTGGCTCCTTCCTAAAAAACAGGCCGGGAGGATGAAACAAAAACAAAGGTGTTTGTAAACCGCCGATAGTGCAGAATGAACAAAAACAACGACAGTGTTAAACCCCCTCCGAAATAGGTCAAGTAACCACACCTGTAACCCTAAACCACAAATGAACCATTGCAAACAACAATGTCAGGTGTGGTAAATCAACCATAGGATAAACCCTAAATGACAAACAAACCCCTGCAAACAACCTCATCTGGTGAGCAGCGTCAGAATGGCGAACAAGGTGAACCAGTAACGAACCAAGATAAACCATCAGCGGTGGAGCAGATTGCCCACACACTGGGCCCAAATGAAATAACACAGGGCAGCAAACACATTACGTGAAACACAATGGATGAAATCCTAAATGATATGAAATTTCCTTCTTTTAATGCACCCACCCACCGCAAGACATGGAAGGACCCACTGGATGCCTGTTGTACAATAGTTGTGGTGTCTCCACGTCGACAGGTGAGGTGGACAGGAGGGCGCATAGGTAATGGTATCCCTCCCCTATGTTTAAAGTGGTTATTATAACACCATATCATTATAACCAAACACATTAAAATAACACCAACCATAGCATATGTTAACGTAACACCCCATTTTCAACAATCATTAAAGTAATATACTAAGGTGAAGGTCCACGAGGCTGGAACCCCAGACCTCCTTGCCTATAGTGCTTCATCCTAACCGACGCACCAAGAGTGGCACTCTCGTAAAGCCACCATATAAACCATTATTCTCCATTCGGCTAGAGATTGGAGGAGCGTCGAGCGAGAGGAGGTAGCTGAACTTCGGATGAGCAGTGTGGAACCATGAAGTTATGGAACCATGAGTGCTTCAACAAGCGGAAGCTTGCACAGTCAAAGGAGTGGAACCCTGACACAGGAGAATATCAAGATGCTGAAAAGATTCTTTGGGATGTAAATCATTACAGTGAAAAAATTTGATGTGTTTATAGTTATTTTTGCATGTTTTATCTCCAGGAGTCCAACCATGTAGTTAAAATTTGCATCTAAGAAGGGGAAATGCAGGTGCCCAGTAGCAAATAATCTTTGAAGAATCTTGTGGAATCTAAAAGATTCCCTTGGAGGCTAGTTTTTTCCAGTGCCGGAATGTAGCTGAATTTATACTCATTCTTCATAATCGCAAGGAGCACAGTGGTGTGCTTAGAATCTTCATCTGAGTAGCAGATTTTCCTAGCATCTTCAAAAAGGAATCTTTGAGGGAATCTTCAAGATTCCTGAGGGTCCAAAATTTGACGGTGTTAGAATTGGACAAGTTGGCAGTCGATTTTACACCACTTGTCACCAAGAAATTAGTGGTGCAATCCATTTCGGCAGTCGAGATTTTGCATTTTTTGTCCATCTTCAAAAGTGGAGGTATATGATGCAGTTATGTTATGCTTTCTTTTATTTTGTTGAGATGATGTCTTATTATTGAGATCCCTGTGTAACACTATGTTGAGGGATACTTGTTGCCACATTATTATGAGAATGTATTAGCTTGTAATGCTGAAGGAAGACCCATTTTGAGTGAGATTTCCTGTAGGGAGAACGTCTTGCGGAGAGACACACCACTCTTGTTGACGGTATTGGTCCTTGTTATGACAAAGAAGATGCCATGCACATCATCATCATTAGCAGTAATTAATGAAGCAGCCTCAACTATCTTGACACTAGGCCCAGAGATGTAACCCACATTGGGTGAACTCCGTTATCAATGTGTTGTGTTCTTGATTTGATGATCATCATTATGTTTCCTCTTGTTAAAGCATACACATGTGATTTTTAATTCTCTTTTAAATGCAATTCTGACAACATCACAGAAGTAAAATATCTTGGTTAATTCTGGTAGTTGAAGAGATCGGATCACTTTTTACTTGTGTATCATGTGTGCTTTTCTTTAGTGCATTGATGTTTAGCTATGTAGCACATGGTAGGTGTCTTACATGGCATGTCAACTATGTGTTTCACTTTGAATAGCATCACTTATATGTACATTTCTTATGGGGCATCACTTAGAATTATGTCACTTATATGTGTGTTTAACTATGTAACTTATGGTAGGTATCTTACATGACATGTGAACTATGTGTTTCGCTTTGAAGAGTATCACTTATATGTTTATTTATTATGGGGCATCACTTAAAATTATGTCACTTATATGTGTATTTATTAACTTATGGGAGTCTCCAATGGTGTGTTGGTTATAAATTAGTCACAATGTTCTAAACAATATAATTTCATCCATATAATGCTTCATGGCTCTAAAACTTACATAAATATAATGAAAAAAAATATCTCATCCTATGGAAGGTGCATAAAGAAAAATCTTATGTTTATCTCTCGAGACTAAATGAGGTTATCCACACTTCACCTTAGTCATTAACTAGGTTCTCCACACTTAACCTTAGCCACATAGATTAATAAAAATTGGCACAAGTGACACTATTCAAACCCTTGATAGGGAATCCACCAAAACAAGAGACCTTAGTGACCAAATATTCTTTTCAAATTCCAAAAAAATAATGTTATCAAACTCTACATTAGAGGGTTTTCAATCTCTACAAAACTAGGGTTTTCAAACTACACAAAATTATGGTTTTCCAAATTCCACATCAATACAAATCAATGGAAATTTCCAGCTTGTGTTGCAAGGTCAATATCATGTGTTTGCATAAAATTTCTAATGATGCACTCATATTTGAACTCACTATGTTGGTGTTTTTGTGCCCAATTCAAGTGGCATTTTGCATCGTATCTTCTCATATTTATTCCTACACTACCTATTTCCAAAAAGAGATACATCTTGAACTCTTGTGAGCATTGGGGATTGGTTAATAGAAGGAATAACTTCATTAAATATATTCTCATATATTGTAGCCACTATGTACATTGATCAGTTTACATTATGTGTGTTTCTTATGGTGTCTTAATTACGGGTTTTATGTAAGAACATTAATTATGTGCCAATTATGGTGCATCACTTATGTGCATTGATGCATCTATCTTGATGGTCCTTTTTCACTACTCATGTGCATCACTCCTGTGTTGTTATTTAATGTGCGTCACTTTGTGACACCTAATATGGTGTACCATGGCTCAAGTGTTCATTACTTCACTGCATTGATGCTTAAATATTTCACTTATGGTAGGAAAATTACATGGCATGTTGACTATGTATCTAACTTTGAATAATATCATTTGTGTGTACATTTATTTTGGGCATCACTTAAAATTATGTTTACATGAGTGTTTCTTTAAGTGTGTCACTAATGGGAGTCTCCTATGGTTTGTTTATAAATTAGTCAGAGTGGTCTAAACAAAAAAATCAATGCATATAACATTTCATGGCTTCATAAAATTCATAAATATAATGAATAATGATAACATCTCAAGGAATGTGTATAAAGAGAAATATTATGTTGACCTCTCAAGACAATATGAGGTTATCCAAACTTCACCTTGGCCATAAAATATGCTTTACATACTTAGCCTTAGCAACCATAGCTTAATACAAGTTGGAAAAATTAATAATATCCAAACTCTTGATAGAGAATGCACCCAAATAAGAAACCTTAGGCACCAAGTACACTTTTAAAATTCCAAAATACTAGCATTACCAAATTCCACAAAACTTGCTTTTCCAAATTGCATAAAACTATGGTTTTTCAAATTACATGTCAATTTACATTAACGAACATTAACAATTTGCGATTAAAGGTAAATATCATGTACATATGTTTCCCATCTCTGAAAGGTTATAATATAACAAGACTACATCAAAAATAGTTAAGGAAATCACTTTTAAAAAAGACCCACCACTTGCAACAAAATATTTTTCATGGCATTTGTGGATGTGAATGTTGAACATAGGAGAGAAAATGATAGCAATGAAAAAGTGTGTTTTTTTCTACTACAGGTAGGAATGTGCACATGATCTTGCTCCACCTCCTAGTCTCATGTGAGAAGGAAGGGTGAGGATGGTTAAGGGAAGGAACGCACATGTGTTAATAACATGCACACATGCTAATAATGCATGCACGTTCCTAACCCTCTCATGGGAGAAAGAAGGGAGAGATGGATTGAAGGAATAGGGAAAGAAATATATGGGGCTATTAAGGATATAAAGAGAAAGAGGGAGACATGGAAAGAGAGAGATTCTAAATGTATATGGAAAGGGAGATCGAGAAACTTGGTGATGAGGAGAGTGTGTGTGTTAGAGAGAAAGAGGTACAGAGGGAGTAAAAGAGAGAGACGTGGGAGAGTGAGTGTGTTTTTATTAAAGAGGGAGAGAGAATGGACGATGGGTGGAGGGGAGGATCTAGGGATGTAAAAGGGATACATACAAGGGTGGTGGGGAGAGAGATAAAGAGAGGAAAAATGGAGTGGGGGGTTAGAGGGGGAGAAAGGGAAAGGTAGAGAGGTGGGGGGAAGAGAGAGAGAGGTAGGAGGAAAAAATATGGGAGGTGGGGGAGATATAGATAGAGAAAGACAAGGAAATAAGGATAAGGGGAGAGGGATACAAAGAGGGAGGAATAGGGAGAGAAACAAGGGAGAGGGATAGAGAGAAATGTATAGGGATAGGCAGAAAGGGAGAAATGGGGGGAGAGAGGTAGAGAGTTAGGGAGAGGGAGAGATAAAGATATATGTAGAAAGGGATAGTAAAATGGGTGAATATATGGAATTAAGGAAGGGGGCAGAGATAAAATGTGGGTTAGAAGGTATGGAGGGATGGAGAGATAGGGGCGGGAAAGGGAGATAGAGGGAAAAGGAAAGGGGGTTAAAGAGAGTGGGTGGGGGGGAATGGCGAGAGGTGGGGGAGAGAGAGGGATGTATAAGATATACATACAGGGGGGGAGAGATAGAAGGATGTATAAGAGAGACATACAGGAGGGAGAGAGATATAGAGGGAAAAAAGAGACAGGGGTTAAAGAGAGAGGGAAAGTGGAAAAGGTGGGGGAGGGGGAGGGAGAGAGAGAGGAGGAGGATTATATAAGAATAAAGAGAGAGAGGGATATGGTGGGGAGACATAGGGGTAGAGAGAGAAAGAAAGTGATAGTGAAAGATAAAAAGTGTCGGAGAGGGAGGAAGGAAGGAAGAGATGCAAGGAGAAGGTAGAGGGATACATATGATGAGGTGGGAGAGAGGGGGGAGAGATGGTGTAAGGAAGAGAGAGAGAGAAAGATAGAAATAGGAAGATAGATAGAAATAAGGAAAGTGGGAAAGAGGTAGAAAGAGGTAGACATAAGGAGATAGAGGAGGGAGAGGGATGGGGGAGAAAGACAAATACATTGGGGGGAGAGAGAGAGAGAGAGAGATGTGGGAAGGAAGTGAGAGGCACAGAGAGAGATGGAAAAATGGAAGAGAGGGGGATATAAGAGATAGAAATATGGGGATAGAAAAAGAGAGCGATAAAGGGATGTAAGAGATAGACATACATAGAGAGAGGGAGTGGAGAGAGTTAGGCGAGAGAGAAAAAGTCAGAGAGATGGGAAGTTTAGGGAAGTGAATAGAGAGGGATATAGGAGTAGATATGGGCGGAGAGAGAGAGAAAGGGATAGGGAGAGATAGAAAGAGAAAAGGGAAAGGGGAAGGGAGGGTGTGAGAGATAAGAAAAGAAAAATGGAGATAGAGGGGAAAAAAGAGGAGGGTTATAGTGAGAGAAAGAGAGGAAAATGGGGAGAGGTATGTAGGGGGAGACATATAGGGGGATATAGAGAGATAAAGAGATAGATGGGTATATGATGGAGGTACACACACACACATGTATAGAGAGAGAGAGGGGCGGGGGGGAGGAGGGGAGAGAGAGGGATATATGGGGAAGACATAGTGGGGGAGAGAGAGAATGGGATAGGTAGAGGCATGAAGGGAGGAAAGCGAGGAAGGGAGGGAGAGAGACAACAAAGAGGGGTGAGGGAGAGATGTGGTGAGAGAAAGGGAGATAGAGGGAAAATGAGGGAGGGTTATAGCAAGAGAGAGAGGGGGGGAGGGACGTATAGGGCAGAGAGACAGAAAGAAAGAGAGGAATATATGAGGTACACACACACATACACACATATATATACATAGAGAGAGAGAGAGAGAGAGAGAGAGAAAAGGATGTAGGAGGGGAACATATAAGGGGGGAGAGATAAAGAGATAGGGGAAGGAAGAGATAAAAAGAGAGAGAGGGGTGAATGAAGAGACAGAGAGAGAGTCATAGTTCCAAGAGAGAAAGAGAGAAAGAAAGGTAGGGATAGGGAAAATGGGAGAGAGAGAGGAGGGAAACATATGAAGATCGAGAGTGAGATGGATATAGGGAAAAACATAAAGAGGGAGTGGGGGTATTAGGGAGAAAAATAAGGGGGATTATAAAAGGAGAGAGGGGGAATGGTGGGTTATAGAGATAGAGAGGTGTGCTTAGCAAAGGAGAGAGAGATAGGAGGGAGACATAAGCATAGAGTGAGGAGGACAAAGAGAGAGAAGGATGAAGAGTTGGGATGGGGGAAGAAATTGGGGGAGAGGAAGAGAGATGGGGGAATCAATTAAAAGAGGGGACAAGAGAGAGAGAGGCCAAAGGGGGAGAGAGGATGGAAAGACAGGGAGAGAAAGTGAGAGAAAGGGTTAAGTAAAGAGAGAGAGTAGTGGGGGCGGCTTAGCAAAGGTTAGAGAGAGATTGATATAGGAGGGAGACATGGACAATGAAAGAAATCGATAAGAAAAGAGAAAAGGATGAAGAGGGAGGTAGAGAGAGAGGGGGCAAGGAGGGAGAGATATATAGAGAGGGAGAATGAATATGTAAAAATAGCTTGTGTAGTCTATAATACTTGCAAGTTAATATATCACATGTGTTTTTAGTAACATGCACAAGTGTTATTATTTCAAAAGATATTTAATGTTAGATAAGGTGGTCACTTTGATTATAATTTTGGATTAACAAACCTCTTGGTTTTGTTTGTATAAATCAATAACATGTCTATTTCTATAACTTCCCAATTTTCAACTATAAATATAAAAGGTTTATTACTAATGAAACTAAACACACTTACTTATAGAAATGTGTGTATATCTAGATAATTAGATAAAATGATTTAAACTCTATTCAAGTCAATCCAACTGTATTTATTAGTTTTTGCTTTTTAAAAGCTAAATGAAACGAGCAACAAATTAATCCAAAGATTCTATAATTTTTTAAGCTTTTTACAAACTAAACGAAATGGTCAATCAAATCCATAGAGGAGGTTTGGAGGAGTCTAAACATGAAAATTGTATGGATGAAACTAAATTAGAATATGCATTAATTGCCTTGATCTGCGATCAATAACTAGCAAATCATTTTGCAAATATTACTCCCTAACTCTATTAAAATAGTTTTGGATTTCCGTGGTCGTTCATATAAGTGGAAGATAGACTCATTATTTCGTCAAATTATACTCGGTCACCTCCGTCCAATATTCCTCAGCTCCGGGATTTCCTGCCGAGACATAACAATAGCCATCGTTATGAGCTTTCCAGACACTGCACCAAAAATGATTAATCCAATATATTGAATTACCATCGAATACAAACTCAATATTAAATTTTAACATACCTCATCCCAGGCAAATCTTGTCGTAGAAAAGCGGTCTTCCCACCTATAACCGTGGAAAGTTAGCCCAAATCTTTCCGCCGCCGTTATGGATGTGAAGCATATTGCGGTTGTTGTTGCAGAAGTTGCGGATCGTTAAGTATTGCGACAGCATCATATATTGTTTGGGGAGAGAAACCATAGTTATAAATATGGGGAGAGAAACCATGTACATGTATGAAAGGGTGTGGTTTATATATATAATGGGTGTAATTTTTAGTTCGAAATGGTTTTTTTTATTGAAATTTAACAATATAGTTTCAAATAAATTTACAGTATATTAAAAATATTTTGAATATATAAATAAATTCAAATTAAAAATTAAATAAGTGATTTCAATAAATTAAATAATTTAAATCAAATTTTAAAAATTTTAAGAAAAAATCTGATTACGTCAACATATATATATTTGGAAAAAAAAACCAACTATAAATATTGAATTGATTAATATATAATATAAAATTGGAAAGAAAAATAAGTTATAATATATATAGATTATTTGATTAAATGCTTTGGACTTGGAAAAGAAACTAACTTATGTTTTATGTCTTTTCTGTAAACAAACATAAACTAAATTTAGATAAATGTCTATCGGATTAATCACATAAACATAAACTAACTAATGTGGTCTATTTTAGTTGGTTCGAAACATCGACTAAACCCTGATGATGTAATTAAGATCGTGAGAATGGACCACATTAATTGATTAGTTCAAGACTTCGACCAAATCCTGATAATATAATTAATCCGAAAAACATCTATCTACATCATAAATTACAAATATATATTATAAATTATAAAAATCTTAAATCTAGCCTAAACTAAATTTACAATATAATTTCACCCACAAACATACCCTAAATAGAGAAAGTCATAATAAGACAGAGGCCGTAGATCGGAGCGCTCGCTCTCTACCTTGAAATTGACCTTAAAGCAGTGAGAGTTAACCAAATCCAGAAGCGTTTGTAGACTGTTGGGACACATATCAACACAAATGAATAAGAATAACAGTAAAATAATATGAATATGAATATATTTAAACAAACTTACTCAACTCCTGCCGGGATGTTTTCCATAATCACGGTCGTATGTTTTGATAAATTGTCCCCTAGAACACCGGCGTATTGAATGAACGGATTCGCCATGGCTATCACTTTTTGACTGTTTTGATATTCGGGCAATCCCTGGTTAATATATGGGCAATAAGAATAGACAAAGCCAGCTTCCTTGAAATTGTGAAGGTGGCAGATCTCAAAACAGTGGACTCAATGATAACCAGATGCCCTAGCCCTATGATAGTGAGGCTCAAACAATTTGCAAATACATGACACCCTCTTTTACGTCTTAGTGCAATAGAACAAAGGGGTTAAGGCTTTCTGCCGCAGTGAATCTCTGTGGGATTGATGACAGGAATTAAGGTGCCTTTGACATGTCTCCCAGGTGCCTCGTGAACTTTAAATAGATATCACCTTTTGGAATGCCAAGCGACAATTTCCCTTGAATAACTCACCCGTCGTTCACAAAGCTTACTCCTTTTTTTCTTATTAGGCTAAATATTATTATAAATATTTTATTTGTTATAAGTTTTTGTTATTTTATATTATTTAGAATCAAGTCATTATAATAAAGTTCATTATGTTATTTGCAGAAATTGAATCTGGGTAAAGAGGATAACAATTATTTCACGTAACTAACTACCCGCTAATAATAATTTGTATAGATCCATCTTAAAAATGGATCTAACATGATTGGAAAAAGATCAAATTTCCTTAAGTGCAATTTCTTTTAGAGTGCAAAATACAATGTGTAATTTATCATTGTTTAAATTGTATTCTCTAATGCTATATAGAGTACATAACTTAAACTTGTAATGACAGAAAATATTTGTCCAATTTTGACAAAAAAACATAGACCTAAAAAATGACCAAACTTTATTGAGACCACTTCAAACTTTTAACCATATAAAGGTATTTTTTTCAATAGTTTTATGTGATATATAATTCTTTTTAACAATATATAATATATACATAGTTGACATTAAGCTTAATTTTTTCAATAGTTTATGTGATACATACTTTTTTTTAACAATATATAATATATACATAGCTGACATCAAAGTATTTTACATCATGTGTGCATTTAGACAATTTATCAATATGCATTAAAATAGTTTATTTTTTTATTAATATATTTTTAAGTATATGTCAATATTAATTTGTATTAAAATATTTTATGGATAACCCACATTTGAATATTTTACTAATACAACATTAAAATATTTTCTTTTAACATTTTTTTCCTTGTATAGATATATATGAAATTGATATGGACATAAATTACTTGACATAGATATTCAAACGGATTATTTAAATCTAGTGTTGAAATGTTTTTGAAAAGTATAATGTTTAAACATCTTACTCACGTTTTTTTACTTCCAATTACATTACATGCAATTATATTAACCTATATGGACAACTAACTAAACATGCATAACATATTCATTTTAGTTTTTTATTACAGCTGAAATTGTTTTTCTATTTAGAAATATTTTATTTTATCTTAAGAGAGAAATGTCTCAACTCAATGACTATAGATTTTATTCTTAAAATAAATGTATAAGTGAATCTTAACTCTATCTTAATTGGGTGTATATTGGATGGTTGGGAGGAGTGTTTTTTCCTCTCCTCGCCCATGTTTAATTCTTGTAACTTTTAGACTATAAATTAATAAATTCTAGTTTTGAATTTGTATTCTCCTTATTGGGATCAAAATATGTCTAAATAGTTTGAAATTTGTGATTTTCTATTATCTTTTTTGCGATAAAGTATGTCTAACTAATTTGAATTTTATGAATTTGGAACAAGTATGACATAGACAACAATGTTGTCAACTTTCTTGGCAAACAAAGTTGTATCATGAAAATGATCTTAAAACGATTCCAAATTAGCTTTGCTTTCTTTAGGCCATTTAAAGACTCAATGTTATTGTGTACCTTATATTCTTGACCCTTCATAACAAGTCCTTTTTATTGAGACATATATAATTTTTCTTGTAAATATTCATTCAAGAAGGATACCTTCACATCCATGTGATAAATCTTCTACTATTATGTGATCCCAAAATCGAGAATGCATAAATGGTAGCCTATTATGTTGTTGGGGGAATTTATCCTTATAGCCTATGGATTCTTACTATGCAACTTTCACCACAAGCCTCACCTTATGCTTTTCAAATGATCAATCTAATTTGCACTTGCTCCTGTAGACCCATCTACAACTTATTGATTTGGTTTCAAATGGAAAATCTACCAACTTCCATGTCACATTATTGATGAGAACATAATACTACTTATTCACAGTTTCTTTCCACTCATCATGAGAAGTAGCTTCTTCAAAGGAAGTGGCTCCAAGTTACTAGATAAATTAAATTCACATCATATGGAACATCCATAACATTAACATCAAATAAATCAAAATTATCTACATCACCTACATAATATTAACTTGTAGAACTCTTGGTTCTTATTTTTCCATTCTCATTAGGTCGAATTCTTTCAAGTGTCATTATGAGCCAAATTGCACATTAATGTGATGGTAAAGGTTTCTCCACTAATTAATATGGTGCTACATTCCCATCATGGTTTATCCTTTCAATCCTCTCGATCACATCATCCAATTAAACTCCCTATTGTAGTGAAATGGATGGATCTTCTAGATGATATGGAGATGACACTTTATAAGGGCATTCTAGGAGTTGATCCAAAATATGGATCCCCCCTTCAAGTTGTGGAATCTCATCATCAAATTCATGATATGTCATTTATGGATGAATTTATCTATATGGTTATGTTATTGTTCAACAATATTATCATTCTTGGTTTATTCAAGAAAAAATACATGTTTGGAAAGAATGAATATATTATTTACCTCATCATAAACACATTATGCTTTGGTGAAATTTGAGTACCCCAATAAAGTGCACTTTCAACTCTTTGAACCAAGTTTGTTTCATTTCTTCATAGGTTTTATGGAATATTAACAAGTGAAGCAATTTAGTCATATGACATTCCATAAGGATTCTTGTTCCCAACATCATGAGATGGAATTTATACGCTTCCATAAAACTACATTATCCCAAAACATCAATTTTTTATTCTTGAAAAATAACATTGGACATACAATATTCATTTATGGCTGATTCATTCTTTTTGCTACACTATTCACTTAATGATTGTATGGAACATTGGTTTGATGATTAACCACATGTTAAAAAAGATCACTTTCAAACTCATTTGAATAGTAATCCCCAATATTATCTCTACAAAGAGTGCCAATATGAGATTGAGATTCATTTTCAATCCATAGATGAAATTTTTAAAATGTTTCAAATGATTGATATTTCTACTTAAGCAATTAAACTAAACACATCCTTGAGTAGTCATCAACAAATGTCATGATATACTTATTACCAAAGGAAAATGCAATAGGAACAACTCCACACAAATCAGAATGTACCATTTTTTTATTTTTTTTACATTCTCTCAAAGTGGAATCATCAAAGATATAGTTGCTATGTTTTCCAAGGTTTTATGAATCACATTGCTTCAAGTTTCTTGGAATGGTAGGTGTTAATGTCTGTCAGTCCTACCAGACACCAATGACCAAATTTACTCTTTCTATTGTTGATAGAATCTTCGGTCAAATTATAATATTTTCAAATTAAATTTGACATCTCTCTTGGTTGGCAAAGGGTCTTGAGTCAATGTCTAAATGTATATTGTATATGCTACTCTCATCACAAGCCTAAAGTCATGTTTATCATCAAAACTATCATCAGAAAATCTCATGGGACTTTTGAGGTCATTTGCTGCACACAGGGATAGTTTTACTTCAAAATTAGTTTCTCAAGTAATGGACATGAATTTTACAAAAGTAAAAGATTTTCTTGGCAATCACAGACAAAAGAACAAAATCCTCCTTCCATTTATCCACAGGTGTTATGATTTGGGATATATGAAGCGAGATTTGAGGCTTATGTTAAAAAACCAAATTTAGAATATGTTTTACTATTTTAGTCATTATTGTTTGGCACGTTTTCCTAACATCTAGAAAGGAATTTTGAGAAACCCAAGGAGGGTTTTGTAAATAATGAGCCAAGTATCAAAAACCTCTTTCAAATTGGAATATTTGACTGGATATTTACATCCTAGTTTTACAGATTTAAACATTTAATGATTTCCTATTTTAGTCATGACATTGCAGCACATAATATGAGGATATGGAGACGAATTGTGAAAAATGAGAGAGGTTTCTCTCAAACACAAGATAATATACAAAAACCTCCTTCATTTTTGTGATATATGTCATGATTCAAGAGATACTTAATATTTTACCCCTATTTTCATAGATTTGGTCCCTATTCCTAGCAAGGAATGCCAAATTTAATGCAATTGTTTCTATCTTTAGGGAGATGATTGAGATCGACTCCCTTAGTCCAGGGATGAGATAATTGTATATATTTCATGAATTTAAGAGCGCAAAAGTTTGGACATCAGAGGTGAGAACACTTCTACCATGTATTTCAACTCTTTATTTAGGAAATCAAAGGCATAGTTTGCATCTATTATCTAGGAATTCATGTGCATTGAGTTTGTGATGATGTATTTTCTCTGTTATAGTTTTTTATGAATGATATACATCTCTCCTTTCCATATCTCATTTCTTCAATGATTTTCCTTAAATGTTATAAGCATAATTCTTTGCATAAAGCTTTGTTTTGATGGGAATACCATTTTGTGTATTTTTCCTTATTTCTTAATGAATTCATGGTGCACATGCTCATTAAGACCTTTTTCTTCTTTCAAACACTACACTACACCAACAAACCCTAAAGCCATCACAAAAGGATTGCTACATTTCTCCTCCATATATTTTCTGTTGTAACATTTTGATACTTTGACCTAGCTACCTGGTTTTCATCCCTTATCCAACATTAAAACCCTAAAAACTCAAAACCTACATGAGCCTAACATATCTAACCTAAAATATTGTCCCATTCCAGTCTTCATTGGCTGTGAATTCATATATAGATCCCTCTTTGGTTTAGCAGGGCTAGCTGTTGAATCCAAGTGGTTTGAGGTTACCTCCTTCGATCTCCCTTCTTATCCTTGGGATATTGTGGAGGATAACAGTAGGAAACCTAGAGGCACCACTTTTATTCAACTCACGAATATTATCATAATTTATGTGCCCAAACCTATCATGCCACAAGAAAATGGATGAAAATGAATCTACTTCATGGTGAGAGAGGTATGTATAATTATGTCCTCAGGTAGATTCCCTTTCAACTTCAAAAACTTATCATCCTCCAATCCTATCATGAGGACCATGCTATTGTAATACCTCCTTAGTTCAAATAAAACACATGAAGAGGCCTTGTTATTAAATTTGCATATGAGACATCAATTCTGCCACAATTAAGGAAGAAAGAGAACACTATTCAAAACAAAATATAGAAAACTATGAAATTTGGGCTTGATAGTGCCAATTCATAGGTTTGAGATACAAACGTCACCATATCTTCTACACTGTCATTCAACTCCTCATATAAATATCTCTAAAAGACATGTGGAAAGTATCACTAATGTTATGCAACTAAACATATCTTCAAGAAACAAATGGATTTTTGAACAAACCTTCATTTATGCCAACATTACAATGACGAATAAAAAAAATGAGTGAGTTAGACACCTTAACATTTACTTCATTTTTTTCCTTTCATGATTCTATCTTCTCCCACGGGATCCTACATGTCTTCACTTCATGTCCATTATTTCCATGATATACATGGTGAAGATCATATCTCTCACCATGAGGGGTTGAAGTTTGGCTTTGAGATAATTTTTCTCAAGCCCTATTATGTTGCCTCATTAGAGACACTTCCAAGTGAATATTATTTAAACCTTTTTTCAAGAAATCATGAAAATTATTGTCATTTTTCATAGTTACAATTTTATTATCATCGTCAAAATATGTTATAATAAACTATGCATATGGATTGAATTGGAAATCTTACAAATTTTAAATCTCAACCTAGCTAAGGATAAGTCTAAACTACCATATTCACATGCATATACATTGTATCTTCTTAGGGTAGTGGTTTATTTTACATTGACAACCAAAGCCATGATTTCTCCTTGTAATGCAACTATGTAAATAATAGCAACAAAATTGCCCCCAATAGTAGTGAAACTTGTTTAAAATGGTTATTATTGATGTAAAGAGAATAAAATGATGTTTTTTGGGGTAAAAATTTGCTTATTTAATACATCATATTTTTTTTCATAATCTACACAGAAAACTTTCCAACGATGCAAAATTTGTCTTAATCAGAGTCTATATGCAAAAGTTATGCCACTAAGAAGTTGATTTTCTTATTTTCACCACCATATTTCAAAGAGGATGCCACATCATCGCCTATAACTGATGGAAAAATGGGTTATTCATGTGATTATGTTGAAGAAGAATCTACAAGACTCTATATTGTAGCTCTGTTTAAGAGTTGAGGTAGTCAAACCTAACTAGTATTAGGCTATTGGGTTATGTTCTACCTAGACCACTAGGAGGAAAAAGTGTCATGTTCTTTTTTGAGTGCATTTGTTCCATAGATGATCCAAATAGTTGAGAAGGGTAGGAAGAGAGCACATGAAGATATTGTTTTAGTTGTAGTAGCCCATAGACCATAGGCCTTACTTCTTTTTACTTGCAACCATTTTCTATTCAGAGAAGGAAATCAGAGTGGCCTTACGTTCTAGCTGGATTTCTCCTGAAAGAGTTTCCTAGGTTATATCTTGTGTTAAATCGGGGTTTGTGGGTTTTGATTTTGGTAATCTCTATTTTCTATCTAATTTTAATTTACATGCATGCAAAATTAGTACTAACCTATAGATCTATAAATCTAAAGAGAAATAAAACCCTTGCAATATAGACTTCAGATTTTTAAATATAGTTTTATCAAATCTTTTTTGATGAACTGTCTAGTGGATATCCACGACAATTTACGGATCATATTTGGATACCAAAAGTACATGATGACTATTTTTCAAAATATATGTGGTAAGGGGATGGGGGAATTTTACTTCTACCAAAAATTAAATATTTGCCATCAAAGTAAAGGAATAGGGAACTTTTTGTCCACCAAACCTCTCAACATTTACTAATTAACTAAACGAGTGAAAAAAATAGAAAAGAAAAAATACCATCCCACAACAATATGTAACCATTATAGTAATCATTTACAAATAGAGAAAGCACGAGGTCCACAATACCATCTCGACTTCATGGGCCTGGTCTCAAAAAGGTTTGAAAATTCCCTACCAAGTGTATATCTCCATTTTGTCTCATATCCAATAGTCGAGGTTATTTTTGAATTTATTATAGCCCCTTTCAATGTTGCTAAGATGAGACTTATGGTGTAGGAAATCAGAATCAAAGACAGTTTGAACAGTGAAATTGAAGCTTTTTCTTACAAACGGTTTTCATCCACTATTCACCAAATATGGAAGGAAGAAGGGTGGATGGTCTTGACTAGAGGAATCAGCCCATATGTTCTTCATATTTCTTTCTTTGCTACCTTGGGTTACTTTGTATTCAAAATTGCAAGGATCATTATACTATAGTTTTTCCTCACCTCCAAATATATTTTCGCTCTTCCCCTTGAAGATTATTTTATTCAACAACAGACTCTAAGGGGCGTACAAGATCAAAAAGATATTATATATATATCCAATAAAACAATTGATATCCCCTATACTTTTGACGTGTAGTAATGTAAGAAAGGGTTCACTTTGTGACTCTTTCAAAACTTTGTGCTTCACATCGGTTTGGACGACTACAAGAAAATTGTTTAAAGTGAAGTGAGATCTACATAAAAGAGGGAAAACCCAACAAGAGAGTGTAATGTAGTTAAATTATGAACTCAGTGACTACAAGGAAATTTTTTTATAGTGAAGTTGGATTGACCAAGAAGAGAAAAAACTTGACAAGAGAGTGTAAGGTAGTTCAATTTTGACCCCAAAATGAGTTTGATGAGATTGAAAGTTTGAAGAGTGAGATAGAAGAGGAACACTACTATATCCTTTGTAGAAAAGATAGTCCGACAAAGGGATGTGTTTGTGTAAGGGTAGAGATGGTAGCGAGGTGAGAGAGGAGTGGAAGAGTGACAGACGGTAAACAAAAATACCTAAATTGGCTCTTGTGGCTCTAATACCATGTCAAGAAAAGTAACTCCCAAATTATATTACTTTGTGTACATGAGGAAATGTGACCTTTGCGATTCATCTTCGAAGGTCGCTTCCTATTCTAACTCTTCATTTTCCTATATTTTCATATTTATAATTTTCTTAACCATCCCTAAGGATTAGGTGTCTAATAGGAAATCACCTAGAGGACCTTGTCTAATAATAAATTATCCTTCGGTGAATAGACAAAAGGCCAACTTAGGGATTCATGGGTCAATCGGCCCATTGGTGGACACAGATACCACAAAAGCATAAAAGTAATATCCTCATGGACAGTGTAGAACCGCGATACCCACCACCCCTAATAAACCTAGTCAAGGCTACAAATACAAAATTTTATGGTGATATCAAAATATATAAAAACTAATATGTCAATATATTTATCTCCCAAAGATCATGTGATCTTTCCTTAAATCATGAATACAAATGCATGAAATAAGAATTGTTATACAGATTTGGAGATAGAGAAAATCCTATATTTAAAACATACAATTTTGCATCATGGGCCAAGGATTATCCCTAAACTTGTAAGTAAAATATTTGAAGAGAAAGTGAAAATAATTGAAGATTATACTCTTGCAAATCTACATCAAGAGATAGAAAAAAATCAGTTGGATGCATGCATAACTTTCAAGGATTCTAAAAAACTTGAGAATAATTCAAAACTCATCAACCAACCTCTACAACCAATTCATAGAAACTTATGATTATGGTTGTTTTAATCCAAATCCAAAGCATACATCTAGTCCTAGTCATTGTTCATGCTCTTTAGGGAAAGGAAATAAAAATCAATTCTCCAAGCCTTTCCATCCTTACGAAAATATTTTCATTTAAGAATGAGACCAATCTAAGGAAAACAAGTAAATGTTACATCTGTCGAAATATAGACCACTAAGAAAATAATTTCCCTAAAAAAACAAAGGCAATGTACGAAAATATTAAAACTATTTTCATCACACTGACCTAATAGACTCTAATATTTGTTCTAATTATGATCTAGAAGTTGCATATATTATTAACTATTATGATATATTGAACCATCATCCCCTGAACATTGTGCCTCATACTCTAATTTAGATATTGACTTGTTATGTATAAATATGTTAATGATGTCTTCTAATGTTGATCTTTCCTCTGAAATTATTAGACTCCACAGGAAATTATATAATACACATGTTTGGGATATTCATAGGAAAATATATCTCTTGGTTCAAATTGATCATCTTACTTCTCAGTACCCTTGTGAAACCATGGTGAATCTCTTAGAGTCTTTCACTTCATTTGCTCCCCTCTCATTAATACTCCCCCTTGAATAGACTATGTCATCTTCTTCTAACCACCCTTTCATTCCTAAGTACTCCAAATATTCCTCCAAAGAGAAAAACCTATCACATGACAGTCAAATGAATAGAAAAATGAGGCAAAGGCAACACCAAATAATCCAACTACAAAAACAAATAAAATAGTAAAAGCATACATTAAGAAATCTTTAAAAATAGCTTATTAAAGACAAAAAAATATTGCAAATTTTGCAGTTAGAGGAAGAGCCATCACCAGATGAAGAACTAGAAAAAACAGTTACCAAAGCAGATCCTAAAGTTGAATCTTAAAAGGATCCCTAGGAACTAAGCCAATCTCTGATATTTTTTGCTCCCCTATATCAATAAATAAAGGGAATCACATATCAAGTAATTATTCCCATAGAAATTAGGCTTAGAGGATACAAATCCTACAATTTGGATATACACACATGTCTTCATTGGGAAGATCTGTTAGCTCAAAGCTGACATTCTGGGTTCTCATCCTTCCACGACCTCGATGAGATACTGGACAACCTCGACGACGTACTGTACTAACCTGCGCTTCATTGGGAAGATCTGTTAGCTCAAAGCTGACATTCTAGGTTCTCACCCTCAGCTTTTCCCTTTCACCAGAAATTGTGGAATTATTACCAACATCTTCTTGTATATGTGGAGGTACAAATTTTGCAATTTGCTTCAGCTTCTTCCCTGCACAAGAAATTCTTGAATTATCACCAGAATCTTTTTGTATACTTTGAGGCACAATGCTTGCAACTAGCCTCTTTTTGTTCCTTCCACGGCATGAAATTCTGGAATTATCCCCAGCAAAATCTGTTATCTCAAAGCTGACATTCTGGGTTCTCATCCCTCCCCGACCTCGATGAGATACTAGACGACCTCGAGGAGGTATTGTAGTAACCTGTGCTTCACTGGGAATATCTGTTAGCTCAAAGCTGACATTCTGGGTTCTCATCCTTCCACGACCTCGATGAGATACTGGACGACCTCGACGAGGAACTGTAGTAACCTGCGCTTCATTGGGAAGATCTGTTAGCTCAAAGCTGACATTCTGGGTTCTCACCCTCAGCTTTTCCCTTTCACCAGAAATTGTGGAATTATTTCCAACATCTTCTTATATATGTGGAGGTACAAATTTCACAATTTGCTTCAGCTTCTTCCCTGCACAAGAAATTCTTGAAGTATCACGAGTATCTTTTTGTATACTTTGAGGCACAGTGCTTGCAACTAGCCTCTTTTTCTTCCTTCCACGACGTGAAATTCTCGAATTATCCCCAGCAAAATCTGTTAACTCAAAGCCGAAATTCTGGGTTCTCATCCTTCCACGACCTCGATGAGATACTGGACGACCTCGACGAGGTACTGTAGTGACTTGTGCTTCATTGGGAAGATATGTTAGCTCAAGGCTGACATTCTGGGTTCTCATCCTTCCACAACCTCGACGAGATATTTGACGTCCTCGACGAGGTACTGCAGTAAAGGACAAAGATCCTAAGATATCTTTTGCCAATGAAGCACTTTGTCCTTTACTGCAGTACCTCGTCGAGGTCGTCCAGTATCTCGTCGAGGTCGTGGAAGGATGAGAACCCAGAATGTAAGCCTTGAGCTAACAGATCTTCCCAATGAAGCACAGGTCACTACAGTACCTCGTCGAGGTTGTCCAGTATCTCATTGAGGTTGTGGAGGGATGAGAACCCAGAATGTCGGCTTTGAGCTAACAGATTTTGTTGGGGATAATTCGAGAATTTCATGTCGTGGAAGGAAGAAAAAGAGGCTAGTTGCAAGCATTGTGCCTCAAAGTATACAAAAAGATATTGGTGATACTTCAAGAATTTCTTGTGCAGGGAAGAAGCTGAAGCAAATTGCGAAATTTGTACCTCCACATATACAAGAAGATGTTGGCAATAATTCCACAATTTCTGGTGAAAGGGAAAAGCTGAGGGTGAGAACCCAGAATGTCAGCTTTGAGCTAACAGGTCTTCCCAATGAAGCACAGGTTACTACAGTTCCTCGTCGAGGTCGTCCAGTATCTCATCGAGGTCGTGGAAGGATGAGAACCCAGAATGTCAGCTTTGAGCTAACAGATATTCCCAATGAAGCACAGGTTACTACAATACCTTGTCGAGGTCGTCCAGTATCTCATCGAGGTCGGGGAGGGATGAGAACCCAGAATGTCAGCTTTGAGATAACAGATTTTGCTGGGGATAATTCCAGAATTTCATGTCGTGGAAGGAAAAAAAAGAGGCTAGTTGCAAGCATTGTGCCTCAAAGTATACAAAAAGATACTGGTGATAATTCAAGAATTTCTTGTGCAGGGAAGAAGCTGAAGCAAATTGCAAAATTTGTACCTCCACATATACAAGAAGATGTTGGCAATAAATCCACAATTTCTGGTGAAAGGGAAAAGGTGAGGGTGAGAACCCGGAATGTCAGCTTTGAGCTAACAGATCTTCCCAATGAAGTGCAGGTTAGTACAGTACGTCGTCGAGGTCGTCCAGTATCTCATCGAGGTCGTGGAAGGATGAGAACCCAGAATGTCAGCTTTGAGCTAACAGATCTTCCCAATGAAGACATGTGTGTATATCCAAATTGTAGGATTTGTATCCTCTAAGCCTAATTTCTGTGGGAATAATTACTTGATATGTGTGTATATTTTTATAACTTCCTAATTTTCAACTATAATTATAAAAGGTTTATTACTAATGAAACTAAACACAGTTACTTATAGAAATAACACATTTCTATAGAAATGTGTGTATATGTAGATAATTAGATAAAATGATTTAAAGTCTATTAAAGTCAATCCAACTGTATTTATTAGTTTTTGCTTTTTAAAAACTAAATGAAACGAGCAACAAATTAATCCAAAGATTCTATAATTTTTTAAGCTTTTTAGAAACTAAACGAAATGGTCAATCAAATCCATAGAGAAGGTTTGGAGGAGTCTAAACATGAAAATTGTATGGATGAAACTAAATTAGAATATGCATTAATTGCCTTGATCTGCGATCAATAACTATCAAATCATTTTGCAAATATTACTCCCTAACTCTATTAAAATAGTTTTGGATTTCCGTGGTCGTTCATATAAGTGGAAGATAGACTCATTATTTCATCAAATTATACTCGGTCACCTGCGTACAATATTCCTCAGCTCCTGGATTTCCTGCCGAGACATAACAATAGCCATCGTTATGAGCTTTCCAGACGCTGCACCAAAAATGATTAATCGAATATATTGAATTACCATCGAATACAAACTCAATATTAAATTTTAACATACCTCATCCCTGGCAAATCTTGTCGTAGAAAAGCGGTCTTCCCACCTATAACCGTGGAAAGTTAGCCAAAATCTTTCCGCCGCCGTTATGGATGTGAAGTTTATAGCAGCATAATGCGGTTGTTGTTGCAGAAGTTGCGGATCGTTAAGTATTGCGACAGCATCATATATTGTTTGGTAACTAACATGTAAATGTCCGTTAAAAAAATTCAATACCATAGTTATAAATATGGGGAGAGACACCATGTACATGTATGAAAGGGTGTGGTTTATATATATAATGGGTGTAATTTTTAATTCGAAATGGTTTTTTTTATTGAAATTTAGCAATATAATTTTAATAATTAAAATATTTGATATAAAACAAATTAAATATTAAAAAATCATTAAAATTGAATTATAAATTAAACAATTAAAATCAAATTTTGAAGAAAAAAATATCTATTTCGTCACATATATACTATTTGGAAAGAAACACTAAAATATAGATTGATTAATATATATAATATAATTAAATATATATATAAACTTGGAAAGAAAACCAATTATAATATATATAGATTATTTGATTAAATGCTTTGGACTTGGAAAAGAAACCAACTAATATTATTATATTTTATATCTTTTCTGTAAACAAAACATAAACTAAATTTAGATAGATGTCTATCGGATTAATCACATTATCAGGATTTGGTCCATGTTTTTGAACTAACTAATGTGGCCCTGGTTCGAAACATCGACTAAACCCCGATGATGTGATTAAGATTGTGAGAATGGACCACATTAGTTGATTAGTTCAAAACTTCGACCAAATCCTAATAATATGATTAATCCGAAAAACATCTATCTACATCATAAATTACAAATATATATTATAAATTATAAAAATCTTAAATCTAACCTAAACTAAATTTACAATATAATTTCACCCACAAACATACCCTAAACAGACATAATAAGACAGAGGCCGTACCCTAAACAGACATAATAAGACAGAGGCCGTAGATCGGAGCGCTCGCTCTCTACCTTGAAATTGACCTTAAAGCAGTGAGAGTTAACCAAATCCAGAAGCGTTTGTAGACTGTTGGGACACATATCAACACAAATGAATAAGAATAACAGTAAAATAATATGAATATGAATATATTTAAACAAACTTACTCAACTCCTGTCGGGATGTTTTCCATAATCACGGTCGTATGTTTTGATAAATTGTCCCCTAGAACACCGGCGTATTGAATAAACGGATTCGCCATGGCTATCACTTTTTGACTGTTTTGATATTCGGGCAATCCCTGGTTAAAATATGGGCAATAAGAATAGACAAAGCCAGCTTCCTTGAAATTGTCAAGGTGGCAGATCTCAAAACAGTGGACCCAATGATAACCAGATGCCCTAGCCCTGTGATAGTGAGGCTCAAACAATTTGCAAATACATGACACCCTCTTTTACGTCTTAGTGCAATAGAACAAAGGGGTTAAGGCTTTCTGCCGCAGTGAATCTCTGTGGGATTGATGACAGGAGTTAAGGTGCCTTTGACATCTCTCCCAGGTGCCTCGTGAACTTTAAATAGATATCACCTTTTGGAATGCCAAGCGACAATTTCCCTTGAATAACTCAACCGTCGTTCACAAAGCTTACCCCTTTTTTTTATTTTTATTTTTTTATTATGCTAAATATTATTATAATTATTTTATTTGTTACAAGTTTTTGTTATTTTATATTATTTAGAATCAAGTCATTATAACAAAGTTTATTATGTTATTGTGCAGAAATTGAATCCGGGTAGAGAGGATAACAATCATTTCACGTAACTACCAGTTAATAATAATTTGTATAGATCCATTTTTAAAATGGATCTAACATGACTAGAAAATGATCAAATTTCCTTAAGTGCAATTTCTTTTAGAGTGCAGAATACAGTGTGTAATTAATCATTGTTTAAATTGTATTCTCTAATGCTATATAGAGTACATAACTTAAAATTGTAATGACAGAAAATATTTGTCCAATTTTGACAAAAAAACATTGACATAAAAAATGACCAAACTTTATTGAGACCACTTCAAACTTTTAACCATATAAAGGTATTTTTTTCAATAGTTTTATGTGATATATAATTCTTTTTAACAATATATAATATATACATAGTTGACATTAAGCTTAATTTTTTCAATAGTTTATGTGATACATACTTTTTTAACAATATATAATATATACATAGTTGACATTAACATTAAAGTATTTTACATCATGTGTGCATTTAGACAATTTATCAACACGCATTAAAATAGTTTATTTTTTATTAATATATTTTTAAGTATACGTCAATATTAATTTGTATTAAAGTATTTTATGGATAACCCACATTTGAATATTTTACTAATACAACATTAAAATATTTTCTTTTAACATTTTTTTCCTATGTATAGATACATATGAAATTGATATGGACATAAATTACTTAACATAGATTTTTAACATTTTTTTTCCTACGTATAGATATATATGAAATTGATATGGACATAAATTACTTAACATAGATATTCAAACAGTGTATTTAAATCTAGTGTTGAAATATTTTTGAAAAGTATACTGTTTAAACATCGTACTCACGTTTTTTTACTTCCAATTACATTACATGCAATTATATTAACCCATATGGACAACTAACTAAACATGCATAACATATTCATTTTAGTTTTTTATTACAACTGAAATTGTTTTCCTATTTAGAAATATTTTATTTTATTTTAAGAGAGAAATGTCTCAACTCAACGACTATAGATTTTATTCTTAAAATAAATGTATAAGTGAATCTTAACTCTATCTTAATTGGGTGTATCTTGGATGGTTGGGAGGAGTGTTTTTCCTTCTCCTCGCCCATGTTTAACTCTTGTAACTTTTAGACTATAAATTAATAAATTCTAGTTTTGAATTTGTATTCTCCTTATTGGGATCAAAATATGTCTAGATAGTTTGAAATTTGTGATTTTCTATTATCTTTATTGTGATAAAGTATGTCTAACTAATTTGAATTTTATGAATTTGGAACAAGTATCACATAGACAACAATGTTGTCAACTTTCTTGGCAAACAAAGTTGCATCATGAAAATGATCTTAAAAAGACGCCAAATTAGCTTTGCTTTCTTTAGGCCATTTAGAGACTCAATGTTATTGCATACCTTATCTTCTTGACCCTTCATAACAAGTCCTTTTTATTGAGACATATATAATTTTTCTTGTAAATATTCATTCAAGAAGGATACCTTCACATCCATGTGATAAATCTTCTACCTATTATGTGATCCCAAAATCGAGAATGCATAAATGGTAGCCTATTATGTTGTTGGGGGAATTTATCCTTATAGTCTATGGCTTCTTTCTACGCAACTTTCACCACAAGCCTCGCCTTATGCTTTTCAAATGATCAATCTAATTTGCAGTTGCTCCTGTAGACCCATCTACAACTTATTGATTTGGTTTCAAATGGAAAATATACCAACTTCCATGTCACATTATTGATGAGAACATAATACTACTTATTCACAGATTCTTTCCACTCATCATGAGAAGTAGCTTGTCCAAAGGAAGTGGCTCCAAGTTACTAGATAAATTAAATTCACATCATATGAAACATCCATAGCATTAACATCAACTAAACCAAAATTATCTACATCACCTACATAACCTTAATTTGTAGAACTCTTGGTTCCTATTTTTCCATTCTCATTAGGTTGAATTCTTTCAAGTGTCATTATGAGCCAAATTGCACATTAATGTGATGGTCAAGGTTTCTCCACTAATAAATATGGTGCTACATTCCCATCATGGTTTATCCTTTCAATCCTCTCAATCACATCATCCAATTAAACTCCCTATTGTAGTGAAATGGTTGGATCTTCTAGATGATATGGAGATGACACTTTATAAGGGCATTCTAGGAGTTGATCCAAAATATGGATCCCCCCTTCAAGTTGTGGAATCTCATCATCAAACTCATGATATGTCATATATGGATGAATTTATCTATATGATTAAGTTATTGTTCAACAATATTATCATTCTTGGTTTATTCAAGAAAAAATACATGTTTGGAAAGAATGAATATATTATTTACCTCATCATAAAGACATTATGCCTTGGTGAAATTTGAGTACCCCAATAAAGTGCACTTTCAACTCTTTGAACCAAATTTGTTTCATTTCTTCATAGGTTTTATGGCATATTAACAAGTGAAGCAATGTATTAATATGACATTTCATAAGGATTCTTGTTCCCAACATCATGAGATGGACTTTATACACTTCCATAAAACTACATTATCCGAAAATATCAAATTTTTATTCTTGAAAAATAACATTGGAAATACAATATTCATTTATATCTGATTCATTCTTTTTGCTACACTATTCACTTAATGATTGTATGGAACATTGGTTTGATGATTAAACACATGTTGAAAAAGCTAAACTCATTTGAAGAGTAATCCCCTATATTATCTCTACAAAGAGTGCCAATATGAGATTGAGATTCATTTTCAATCCGTAGATGAAATTTTTTAAATGTTTCAAATGACTAATATTTATACTTCAACAAGTAAACTAAACACATCCTTGAGTAGTTATCAATAAATGTCATGATATACTTATTACCAAAGGAAAATACAATAGGAACAGATCCACACAAATCAGAATTTATCATTTTTTTTTATTTTTATGTTCTCTCAAAGTGGAATCATCAAATATATACTTTTATGTTTTCCAAGGTTTTATAAATCACATTGCTTCAAGTTTCTTGGAATGGTAGGTGTTAGTGTCTGTCAGTCCTGCCAGTCACCAATGATCAAATTTACTCTTTCTATTGTTGATAGAGTCTTCGGTCAAAATTATAATATTTTCAAATTAAATTTGACATCTCTCTTGGTTGGCAAAGGGTCTCGAGTCAATGTCTAAATGTATATTGTATATGCTACTCTCATCACAAGCCTAAAGTCATGGTTATCATCAAAAGTATCATCAGAAAATCTCATGGGTCTTTTGAGATCATTTGCTGCACACAGGGATAATTTTACTTCAAAATCAGTTTCTCAAGTAATGGACATGAATTTTACAAAAGTGAAAGCATTTTTTGGCAATCACGGACAAAAGAACAAAACATCCTTCCACTTATCGACAAGTGTTATGATTTAGGATATATGAAGCAAGATTTGAGGCTTATGTTAAAAAAATCGATTTTTGAATTTGTTTTATTGTTTTAGTCATTGTTGTTTGGCACGTTTTCCTAACATCTAGAAAGGAATTTTGAGAAACCCAAGGAGGGTTTTGTAAATAACGAGCCAAGTATCAAAAACCTCTTTCAATTTATTCACATATGTCATGGATTGGAATATTTGACTAGATATTTACATCCTAGTTTTACAGATTTAAACATTTAATGATTTCCTATTTTAGTCATGACATTGCGGCACATATTACAAGGATATGGAGACGAATTGTGAAAAATGAGAGAGGTTTCTCTCAAAGACAAGCTAATATACAAAAACCTCCTTCATTTTTGTAATATATGTCATGATTCAAGAGATACAACTTAATATTTGACCTCTATTTTCATAAATTTGGTCCCTATTCCTAGCAAGGAGTGCCAAATTTAATGCAATTGTTTCTATCTTTAGGGAGATGATTTAGCTCGAATCCTTTAGTCCAGGGATGAGATAATTGTATATATTTCATGAAATTAAGAGTGCAAAATTTTGGACACCAGAGGTGAGAAAACTTGTAGCTTGTATTTCAACTCTTTATTTAGGAAATCAAAGGCGTAGTTTGCATCTATTAACTAGGAAGTCACGTGCAGTGAGTTTGTGATGATGTATTTTCTCTGTTACAGTTTTTTATGAATGATATACCTCTCTCCTTTAAATATCTCATTTCTTCAGTGATTTTCCTTAAATGTTATAAGCATAATTATTTGCATAAAGCTTTGTTTTGATGGGAATACCATTTTGTGTCATTTTCCTTATTTCTTAATGAATTCATGGTGCACATGCTCATTAAGACCTTTTTCTTCTTTAAAACACTACACTACACCGACAAACCCTAAAGCCATCATAAAAGGATTGCTACATTTCTCCTCCATATCTTTTCTGACGTAACCTTTTGATACTTTGACCTAGCTACCTGGTTTTCATCCCTTATCCAACATTAAAACCCTAAAAACTCAAAACCTACATGAGCCTAACATATATAACCTAAAATATTTTTCCATTCCAATCTTCTTTGGCTCTGAATTCATAGATAGATCCCTCATTGGTTTAGCAGGGCTAGCCGCTGAACCCAAGTGGTTTGAGGTTACCTCCTTTGATCTCCCTTCTCAGCCTTGGGATATTGTGGAGGATAACAGTAGGAAAACTAGAGGCACCACTTTTATTCAACTCGTGAATATTATCATAATTTATGTGTCCAAATCTATCATGCCACAAGTAACTGGATGAAAATGAATCTACTTCATGGTGAGAGAGGTATGTATAATTATGTCCTCATGTAGATTCCCTTTCAACTTCAAAAACTTATCATCCTCCAATCCTATCATAATGACCATGCTCAAATAAAACACATGAAGAGGCCTTGCTATTAAATTTTCATATGAGACAACAATTCTTCCACAATTAAGGAAGAAAGAGAACGCTATTCAAAACAAAATATAGAAAACTATGAAATTTGGGCTTGATAGTGCCAATTCATAGGTTTGAGATACAAACTTCACCATATCTTCTACACTGTCATTCAACTCCTCATATAAATATATCTAAAAGACATGTGGAAAGTATCATTAATGTTATGTAACTAAACCTATCTTCAAGAAACAAATGAATTTTTGAACAAACCTTCATTTATGCCAACATTACAATGAAGAATAAAAAAATGAATGAGTTAGACACCTTAAAATTTACTTCATTTTTTTCCTATCATTATTCTATCTTCTCCCATGGGATCCTACATGTCTTCACTTCATGTCCATTATTTCCATGATATACATGGTGAAGATCATATCTCTCACTATGAGGGGTTGAAGTTTGGCTTTGAGATCATTTTTCTCAAGCCCTATTATTTTGCCTCATCAGAGACACTTCCAAGTGAATATTATTTAAACCTTATTTCAAGAAATCATGAAAATTATTGTCATTTTTCATAGTTACACTTTTATTATCATCATCAAAATATGTTATAATAAACTATGCATATGGATTGAATCGGAAATCTCACAAATTTTAAATCTCAACCTACCTAAGGATAAGTCTAAGCTACCATATTCACATACATATACATTGTATCTTCTTAGGGTAGTGTTGTATTTTACCTTGACAATCAAAACCATGATTTCTCCTTGTAATGCAAATATGTAAATAATAGCAACAAAATTGCTCCCAATATTAGTGAAACTTGTTTAAAATGGTTATTATTGATGTAAAGGGAATAAAATGATGTTTTTTGGGGTAAAAAATTGCTTATTTAATACATTGTATGTTTTTTCATAAGCTACACATAGAGAACTTTCCAACGATTCAAAATTTGTCTTAACCAGAGTCTATATGCAAAAGTTATGCCACTAAGAAGTTGACCTTCTTATTTTCACCACCATATTTCAAAGAGGATGCCACATCATCGCCTATAACTGAAGGAAAAATTAGTTATTCATGTGATTATGTTGAAGAAGAATCTAGAAGACTCTATATTGTAGCTCTGATTAAGAGTTGAGGTAGTCAAACCTAACTAGTATTAGCCTATTGGGTTATGTTCTACCTAGACCACTAGGAGGAAAAAGTGGCATGTTCTTGTTTGAGTGCATTTGTTCCATAGATGATCCAAATAGTTGAGAAGTGTAGGAAGAGAGAACCTAAAGATTTTTTTTTAATTGTAGTAGCCCATAGACCATAGGCCTTACTTCTTTTTACTTGCAATCGTTTTCTATTCAGAGAAGGAAATCAAAGTGGCCTTAGGTTCTAGTTGGATTTTCTCCTTAAAGAGTTTCCTAGATTATATCTTGTGTTAAATCGTGGTTTGTGGGTTTTGATTTTGGTAATCTCTATTTTCTATGTAATTTTAATTTACATGCATGCGCAATTAGTACTAACCTATAGATCTATAAATCTAAAGAGAAATAAAACCCTTACAATATAGATTTCAGATTTTTAAATATAGTTTTATCAAATATTTTTTGACGAACTGTCTAGTGGATATCCACAACAATTTACGGATCATATTTGGATACTAGAAGTAGACGATGACTATTTTTCAAAACATATGTAGTAAGGGTATGGGGGAATTTTACTTCTACCAAAAATTAAATATTTACCATCAAAGTAAAGGTATAGGGAACTTTTTGTCCACCAAACCTCCCAATATTTACCAATTAACTGAACGAGTGAAAAAAATAGAAAAGAAAAAATACCATTCCATAGCAATATGTAACCATTATAGTAATCATTTACAAATAGAGAAAGCACGAGGTCCGCAATACCATCTCGACTTCTTGGGCCTGGTCTTAGAAAGGTTTGAAAATTTCCTACCCAATGTATATCTCCATTTTGTCTCATATCCAATGGTTAAGGTTATTTTTGAATTTATTATAGCCCTTTGAATGTTGTTAAGATGAGACTTATGGTGTAGGAAATCAGAATCAAAGATAGTTTGAACAGTGAAATTGAAGCTTTTGCGTACAAATGGTTTTCGTCCACTATTCACCAAATATGGAAGAAAGAAGGGTGGATGGGCTTGACTAGAGGAATCAGCCCATATTTTCTTCATATTTCTTTCTTTGCTACCTTGGGTTACTTTGTATTCAAAATTGCAAGGATCATTATACTATAGGTTTTCCTCACCTGCAAATATATTTTCGCTCTTCCCCTTGAAGATTATTTTATTCAATAATAGACTCTAAGGGGCATACAAGATCAAAAAGACATTATATATATCCAATAAAACAATTGATATCCCTTATACTTTTGACGTGTAGTAATGTAAGAAACAGTTCACTTTGTGACTCTTTCAAACCTTTGTGCTTCACATTGGTTTGGACGACTACAAGAACATTGTTTAAAGTGAAGTGAGAACAACATAGAAGAGGGAAAACCCAACAAGAGAGTGTAATGTAGTTAAATTATGAACTCAGTGACTACAAGGAAATTTTTTTATAGCGAAGTGGGATTGACCAAGAAGAGAAAAAACTTGACAAGAGAGTGTAAGGTAGTTCAATTTTGACCCCAACATGAGTTTGATGAGATTGAAAGTTTGAAGAGTGATATAGAAGAGGAACACTACTATATCTTTTGTAGAAAAGATAGTCCTACAAAGGGATGTGTTTATGTAAGGGTAGAGATGGTAGTGAGGTGAGAGAGGAGTGGAAGAGTGACAGACAGTAAACAAAAACACCTAAATTGCCTCTTATGGCTCTAATACCATGTCAAGAAAAGTAGCTCCCAAATTATATTACTTTGCGTACATGAGGAAATGTGACCTTTGGGATTCATATTCCAAGGTTTCTTCCTATTATAACTATTCATTTTCCTATATTTTCATATTTATAATTTTCTTACCCATCCCTAAGGATTAGGTGTCTAATAGGAAATAACCTAGAGGACATTATCTAATAATAAATTATCCTTCGGTGAATTAGACAAAAGGCAAACTTAGGGATTCACAGGTCAATTGGCCCATTGGTGGACACAGATACCACAAAAGCATAAAAGTAATATCCTCATGGACAGTGTAGAACTATGATAGCCACCACCCGTAACAAACCTAGTCAAGGCTACCAATACAAAATTTTATGTTGATATCAAAATATATAAAAACTAATATGTAAATATATTTTTTCCCCAAAGATCATGTGATCTTTTCTTAAATCATGAATGCAGATGCATGAAATAAGAATTGTTATACAGATTTGGAGATAGATAAAATCCTGTATTTAAAACATACAATTTTGCATCATGGGCCAAGGATTATCCCTAAACTTGTAAGGAAAATATTTGAAGAGAAAGTGAAAATAATTGAATATTATACTATTGCAAGTATACATCAATGATGATACAACAATTTTTGCTCTACTTACAACACTAGATCAAGATTTTGCAGCAAACCAGGGAAGAAGGAGAGGATATGGCGCAAAACGGAGATAGGGTTTATCAATGGGAGAAAAGTTTCATGGGAACGGTTGCCAAATCTCTTTTGCGGGATGGCTTGCACGATGAGCCAGGAATCCTTGATCGAAGACAGGTTCGGTTGACTGGTATAGATTTGGAAAAATGGTGACTGCCTCGGCTTTGTATCCAAGTGACCAGAGGCATGGATTTTCAACAGTTGTTGGGGTCGCTGTAGATTCCCTGGGGCTCTACACTGACATTGTGGTCATGGGATTTGTGGTGGGAACATATCAGTGCATATGCTCGACAGGGAGAAGGATTTATTGGGCAGGCTCCCTTGTTGTTGTGGGACATGGACATGAAGCCTGATCAATACACTCTCATCGGCATTGTAATGTCCAGTCCGAGTACTAGCCTGTCTGATGTGGAGCAAGGAAAGGAGGTCCATTCCCACAAAATCATAAGTGGGTTTTGTTCTAATGTTGTTTTATGGAGTGCCCAAATCCATATGTATGTGAAATCAGGGTATATGGATTATGCACATCAAGTGTTTGACATAATGCCCAAAAGAGATGTGGCTTCATGGACCAGTAGGATTGCAGGATATGTGAAATGCAGCAACTTGGAGGCTACAAGACAGGTATTTGAAGAAATGACTCAAAGAAATGTGGCCTCGTGGAATGCCATGATAGATGTTTATGCTCAGCATGGGTTGGTGGCTAATGCCTCGAGGTTTTTTGTAGAGATGCAGAGGGCAAGCCTGTGGCCAAGTTTGTCGACATCTTCTGGCGTTCTCAGTGCATGTTGTGGCATTGCAACTCTGGAACAAGATGGAATGTGTTATCACTCAGGATTTTCTCAAGGTTAAAGAAATAAATTTTGAGGTAACCACAAACCAACTTTTGGGTACATAATCTAGCCAATCTATACCTAGAGAGGGCTCTCTCTTTAAGGTTTAGCTTTGTTTTATAAGGTTTTAGGCTAGTTATGAAAGCTTTGGGATTTTAATTGAGTTTGTTGGTGAAATTCAATAGCAGATGGGTATAACTGAATATTTTGGGCCATTGGGCTAATGGAGTCAAAAGAAGATGGCTCAACTAGATTTGGTTTCTCAGCAAAGGATGGCTTCACAGGGCAATATAGCTAAATAGGGAGCAAATGATAACTTGAAAGGATAAGGTGGGCTCAAAAGTGAAGAAGGGCAATTAAGGATCCTTCCACATGTCTTGAGAAGAGGGAATTTGGATGATCACCAGTAAAAAGCAATTAAGGATTTTTTACTAAATGATTTAAATGATAAACTAAGAAGCAGGAGCAATTAAGATTTCTTTGCCTATCATAATTTAGAGGAAAACATTAAGAATAAAAATGATTGAAAACATATTGCACTTAAGCACTTT
This sequence comes from Pinus taeda, assembly GCA_000404065.3. Classification (NCBI taxonomy): domain Eukaryota; kingdom Viridiplantae; phylum Streptophyta; class Pinopsida; order Pinales; family Pinaceae; genus Pinus; species Pinus taeda. The sequence continues at coordinate 36,355 of APFE030304094.1, forward strand.
CTGAATTATGATTTTTCGTTTTAATATTCAGATGTGAAACATAATTGAAATATTAAACAGGAAAACAATAACACATGAGTTATAAAATACTTATTTGTCTGGTGTATTGCACTTGAATCCTGAGAAAAGTCCTTTGTATTAATCCTTCCTCCAGCCAGCCATACAAGAGTTTGTCCAATAGCACTTTATTCAAAGTAATCAGTTTTACAGAAATGTCTAAGAATCCACCCACAATACTTCAAATGAAGAAGTATTTATACTAATTTCTAAACTAAAATATCTTGAAAAAATATCAAGATTGCTTTACAAATATCTCCAACTGTTTACATTAATAGAACTTAAATAAAGGACATTCAAAACTAATGAATCTATTTGGCACTATGTTTATGGATTTATGGTGATGAAGAAGAGAAATTCGAATTTGATAGCAACTCTTATTTGATGATGAAGCATCCTAGTCACTAACTGCATCCTTAGGTGAAAACTGACTCAATAAAACCTTCAGGAGTCCAATTCAAAGATGTTGCATGTTCCTTCTTTCACAGAATAGGAACTAGAGCAAAAATATTGATATGATTAGGTTGGTGGTGGAAAGTTTCAGTATTGAAGACAGACAATTCAGGAACTTGAGGATGGATCTTATGGAGTCATTCAAAGCTGAAGACCTGAAGAAAATGTATCATATACTTGATCCTCAAGACATATATGACAAGTCATACCTAACCAACTTTGCAAAGAAAAACGAAGAACCTTTCAAGATGATCCAGGGCTGGAGTTAACTGGAGAACAAGTTCAAATATGATAAAATAGGTATGTATCCCGTAGCCTCTTCGAGAAACCCCTACAACTATGCAACTTCTATTTTATGTAAGCTCTGATACCAAATTTTATGAAACCAACTCACAAAAAGATAGGAAAGATAGATCAACGCCTTAGAATTCAACCTCTTCGAGGGGGAAACCTCCTTTACATTACACAAATGAAAAATTCTTGGATGATACAAATGACAAGACCTCC